>CAJUYH010004284.1:0-27856 GCA_910591685.1 Galerucella tenella | reverse complement strand
TTAGAGTAATAAGAGCTCTCTACGAATTAGCACCAGCAATTATCAAATGGCCATCTTATGAAGAAAGAACGATTATTAAGGAAAAATTTAACAAGTTTGCTAATTTTCCAAATGTTATTGGAGCCGTTGATGGAACTTACATCACAATTAAAAAACCAAAAAATCATTCTGAAGCTTATTTGACAAGGAAATGCTGCTATGCTTTCACTCTTCAGGCAATAAGTGAACCTTCACTTAAGTTCACTGATACATTCATAGGATATCCAGGGTCTGTCAATGACTGTAGAATTTTTGCAAATAGCAATATATACAAATTGATAGTTGAAAATACAGAGCATTTTTTTGAAGAAAATACGTATATATTAGGGGATAAAGCATATCCTCTAATGAATTGGTGTTTAACGCCATATATAAACAGGGGAAATTTGACACCATCACAAGTTTACTTTAATGAGGTGCATGCTAAAACTCGACAAGTGATAGAAAGGACTTTCTGTTTGTTTTTTGGGAGGTATAGGAGATTTAAATTATTGGACATGACCTGTACAGATCTAATACCTAAAACAGTCGTTGCATCTTGTGTTTTGCATAACTTATGTATTGATTTCGATGTGGACATTGAAGCATATATTGCAGAAGGTAAAAGTAGTATATTTTTTCTCAAAACTCAAAACGTCCAGAAAGTATACTTTGTGTTATTTATAAGATGCGACATAGGGATTACGTTGAAAAATAGTTCAAATGCACTTTTAATTTTCTCAAATTCGCTCTGGTTCAAAGAAAAAATGGATATTCATGTTTCAAAAAGTCGAACTCCATTTTCATACCACTTTTGAATGCTTCCAATTGATTAGAGGATGGCTATATTGGTAGGTGCACAGGAAATTAACAGTAAAACCTGTAATATGGCGGTTCGATTCGCCGCTGTGGTGAATTTTTTTTCTTATTGTTTTTGGTTCGTTCTTCACAATTTTTGAAACAAATAAACACGCTTTAGTTTAAATCTAATGTTTTTCAGGCAGGTGTATTTTAACTTAATTTTCAACGACCTTTCCAAATCTGGTATTATTTTTTATGAACGCTATTTGGTAAAAAAGTTAGCTCGCGTTTAACAGTTTAGTACTGGAATCCTTGTCGCATCTTATAAATAACAGTGTATAGCAAGGCATATTGGTAGATACATTTTATATCTTCCACAATATAAATAACACATGAATACTCGTATATATTTTTTGTTTTAAATTTAATTTTAGGAAGATTGTTTCTACATGAACTAGATGGTGTAGATGTTGAAAGAGACGAGAATCGCAATTTGGCCAGTATTAAAAGGGATGATATTTGCTTAAATTTATTCATTAACCGCAGAAGATAATATAAACAGAATATATATTTGAATGTTTTTGAATTGAATATAGTGTTGTTATTATGTTACTTTTGATTTTGCATTAAATATTTTACCCTCAATTGTTGAAATATTTAATATTAACTATTTATTGAAACATTTTTCAGAACACAAAGTTAGCTAATATAGTCTAATGAATAAATAGATAGTGTCCAATTAGAGAGGGATTCTTCAATAGCATTAGGACGTTGCCGTTTTTTTGCTGAACGTGGCAAAACTTTATTATATTGAAAATCGACCATTTTCAAATGTCAATATTATGAAAACGAAAAAAGATAAATAAATGTAGTTGCAAAAATGTTCCTAATAATCCATAGATTTAAAAGAAAACCGAGAAAATACAGAGCATCTCATTTAAAACAACAAAGTGGTGCCGCATTTAGTCAAGAAGCTGCAATGTCGCAATCGATTTGTCAAAGAATCCCTCACTAATCACATCCTGAATAATCACAAAATTAGCAACAAAAATATTTGATATGAACAATGAAGAAATGAAGAATTAACAGATTAAACTTATATTCTATCACTAAGTCCATCTATCACTTGTCATAAATTCATAGGGATTATATTTTATCAATTAATTTTTCCATTATTCTTTCAAAACTGTCTATGGCCTTTTCTGCTAATTCTTGTCGTTCTCTGTGTCTACGTTGTCTCTCCTCTTTTTTGTTTATTTCCCTTTGTCTAAACTCTTCACTCCATTATGACAATTCCTTTTCAAACTTAGTTTTTTGCTTTTTTTGTGGTGGTTCTTCATTCTCACTATTTTTGGAGCATGATTCGACAGCCTGACTAGAACTTGACGCTATAGCTGTTGGTGTAATGGAAGGTTTCTTTCCAAATATCTCGTCAAATTCATCAAAATAATCAAATTGAATAGGGCTGGCTCCTGAAGCATTACCCCCCATGTTTTCTTTTTTTTTAATATATTTTTGTTTTAAGTACTTAAATTTATTTTCAGCTTGTTTTTTGGTGTAATTAAAATTTTCCGCATTTATTGCCGAAGTAATGTCATTCCACACCATACAATTTTTAACACTAGGGCCACACATTCTATGGAAGTTTTCTTTATAAAAACTGATCAAAAGAAGTATAGACTTGCGGCTCCATTTCCCAATAGATGCTTCTGTAGTTGAATTAGGTAAAGATTTTTTTGGAGACAGATTTCCACTTAATATCACTTCGGTTTGTTGTGTTTCCGTAATTCCAAAAAAACTCAAGACACTGGGGACTGGTGGAATATAAAACATAGACTGATCTAGAAAAAACATCAAGGTAATAAGTTTCAGGGAAACTAAAATATTTACTTATGAAGGAACATAGGAACAAGTTGGTGCTTACCAAGTTTGTCTAAAATTAGCCAATTACCATTGGCATCCTGCTCATTCTCCACCAGAATATGTCTACCCTTTTCCAATCTAATTTGTTCTATATTTTTCTTTTTTTTTTTATAATTTATCGTGTTTAAAGTTTGAAGTGTCAGTTTCAATAATTAGCAAAATATACATTTTTAAAAATGGAAAAGCAAAGAAGCGGTCATTTCACTGAAAATCAAAAGGAACATCTTGTTGCCTTCCTCTTAGATCACTCAGAGCTAAACAGTGGAAAATTTACTAAAGAATTTACATTCAAAACGGCACAAACATTGTGGGAAGAAGTGAGCAATTCCATAAATTCTATGCCAGGGGCAAAAAAAGATTGGAGGCAATTATTAATATATTACATAATATATCAAAATTATAATATCATCAAACAACAATCATAACCTTACCAAAGTAAAAGTCAAAATTGAAAGTCGGAAAAGTCAGAGAATCGCTTTTGCGCATGCTAAAAACTCAAATTCGAGCACGGATTTTAAATTCGATTGTTTCCAACCCAGTCGAAATAAATCGATTGAAAAATTTCGCTTACGGACCAATTTCTATTACACGAAAATACACTTTTTGCATTTCATTCGAAAATTTAACGTAAGGTCGCATTCGAATCAAATTCGATTGAAACGAAAATAAGCCCCCAGGCCATGCGAAATACTTGGACATTGTTGTCGAATGTTATCAATGAATTGAAATGTATGTGGTAGACCATTTGCTCAAATAGTAGTTCAAGAGTAACAAGAAAACGTCACATCTTGATAGATGTCATTTTATATTTTAATCTTAGTGATAAAACTTCCAAATCATAGATATAATATAAAATAAAAATGGACCGAAATCCTTCAATCAATTCTGCGCAAAAAGATGTATTAGTGCAGTTTATGAAGGAACATGAAGATTTGCAAACGCGCCGGTTTACAAATGGCTTCACATTTAAAAAGGCCCAAACACTTTGGGAAGAACTGGCCAATAATCTAAATAGCATACCAAATGGTGCTAAAAAAGAATGGCGGCATTGGAGGGCCCAGGCAAGTCTTTTCAAGCGGCCCCTACAACCGGGATGTATTTTCTAAAATTTAACCGAAAATGGCAGATTTCTTAAGGGCTATTTGAAAACAAATTGAACCTCAACTTGGCAACGTTGAAACTAGCATAACATTGGCGCGCACCTTATACGATCCACAAAAATGGTCTTGCCTAGTCTGCCTAGTGGTAAATCCGCCACTGTCTCCATGGATCGGAAATTAAAGTTAAAATATATCGAAAAGAATTAAAAACGATAACAGAATACTATCAGCTAAAGTTATATACAATGCAACTTTAATTGTCGAGCTGATTAATAATTTTTTTCTTAATTACACTTTCCATATTTTAGTAAAGCGTGTTATCAATAGACGTCGAGGATAATAGTTTAAGACTATTATAGCTTTTCAGTTGAAAATAGTTTTCAAAAAACATAGACCGTTCACTAAGAAGATTCAGAAGTGTAATTCAATATCTGTCGAGGCATATAGCCCGAGAAATAGTAGTTGCTTCTTAATGAACAGTCTCGGTCCTTTGAAAATCAATTTTCAAAAACTTTGTTAACCTATACTAGTGTTGAAATGATTAATAACATTTCAATTGACCTAACGGCTTAACACAGACATTTATTACCATTGCGACCAGTTAAAGACACTCATGTTAAGCAATACGGTCTTCGATTGATGGAAAATTTTTTAAGGGACCTTTATTTTTTTATTTCTAGTATCTCTTTTTACAATTTTCTTCAATAGTTTATATACAACAATAATGAACAAACAAATGTCCAACAAATATAATTGGAACCAATATAAATCCAAGGCTGAGCTTCTATAATAATTTCCAGGCTTGTATTTAATTGTGTATTCAATTGTATGTACTGCCAAGTCTAAAGGATTAACTGGTCTATCTCTAAACATCTTAGATAATAATTTGGCATTTTCTTTGTACCTGAAACAAAATCGTTTTATCTTCAATATAAAAATGAAACCATTAATAGATATGTACAGTAGTTTTTTCTCCTAACAGTTAAATTATTTAAAGGTCAAGCAAATGCAGCAAGAAACCAGGAGCTGTATTTTTGACTGTGGGGGTAGAGCCTTCCGAGAGAACACATATTTTGTCTTTATTTTGCATGGCTACTCTGTCACTGCAGTGACAAAGACAAAATATCTGTTTTCTCGGGAATCTTCACTCCCTCAGTCAAGAATACAGCCTCTGAGAACATATTATTCACTGAGCGAGTGAATATCGTCATCCCATTCAGGGTTGCATCCAGGTAATTATAGAGATATCATCTGGTTTTCTGATGGTCCTAAAATGAACCATGGCACTTCATCAGGTATTAATAGACCTACAAAGAAGATACTCTTAGATGTACGCGCTACTTGAAGTTATTAGCAATCAATTAAGACTAGACAGGTAAGAAGAAGGCTATAAAGAAGAAATGGGTTTGCATAAGTCAACAAGAAGGTATGAAATCCAAATACCATTACCAGCCTCGGAAATAACGCCATCGAATAGTACACTGACGGCTCAAAAGCAGCAGAAGGAATTGGAATAGGAGTGCGGGATGGGAACTAAACATTCTGAAAGCTTGGGACAAACCCCAAGTGTCTTTCAAGCGGAAATTCACACAATAAAAAAGTGTGCCCAGCTCAATATTGACAAAGGATATAGAAGGCACAAAACATTAACCTACGGTTAATGTTTTGTGATAGAAGGCAAAGGATTATAATAATGTAGGAAAGTCAAGCAGCCGTTAAAGCACTGAGCTTTTGTGTAATCAGTTCCTCTAATAAAATAAATAATAAAACAAGTATTAAGAACACTGAACACTAAGAAAGATGGAATTGCCAAAGAGACCAAATCATGAAACCTGAATTGCAAAAAAGAATTATGACGTCCAATTGGTTGTATAAACGTCTCCAACAGAAATATAAATTATTAAATGAAAAATTCATACATATATTAGGTGCTATACATCGTCATTTGGACTGTATCAATTTTACTTTCTTTTTAGACTTTTCGCCAACTTACTTTCTACTATTAAAAATCTTCCAATTAGGTGTATAAATAAAATATTAAAACGTTATTATACAGGTTGTGTCACGACCAGCTTACACTATCAAGGCGAAAAATATACAGGGTGATTCATTCGATAAAACAAAGTTCATTATTATTCCGAAAAATAAAAGATCTGGCAACAATGTAAATACCACCGTAATAACATGCTCTGTATATTGGAATCTACCCACACGATTAGTTTATAGAAATTATCAGTAATTGTGAATGTATGGAAAATATTTTCAGTAGTAATACCCCTAGGGTCTTGATAATACCGAGATAATTTTGTCATAGAGAATGCTGAAAGAATGCTCAAAGATAATAGCCCTCGGCCTGCGGCCTTGGGCTATTATCAAGCAACACGCTTGAAGGATTCTCTACGACAAAATTTTGAGTATTTATCAAGACCCGAGGAGTATTCGATAAGATAATTTTTTACTTTGTAGCTTTCAAAAAATCGATTGCCAATCTGATGTTTAATAATTTTCAATACAAACTTTATCAATTTTAATCAAATAGCATTCATTTTTATTTAAAACTACAGTTGTGAAAAGTACATACAATTGGTAAATTAATTGAATCGTTAGATGCAATACCTAATCTTCGCGACATTTGAATCCAGTTGTCAGTTTGACGTTTAATTAATGTTTAATAAAAAGTAAACACCAAACTGAAAACACCACATGTAGGGTATTATCGCTGTAATACAGCGGTGATTGGATGAAATTTGACACATGACTTGAAATTAAGTAATTTGATTGGTTACTATATTCATTAAAAAATTATCAAGAACATGCCACTTCCGGACATACCCGAAGATCTTATCCAATTTTAAGTTAAATTTTGATGTGACATTTGCGTTTTTATTTGACGCAGGCTGCATCAACCCTATTACTTACCTAATATTACTGGTAACTTCATTAATAGCTGCTTTGAAGGTGTGTGCATTAATTTCGGTAACGTCAACATGTACTGCTATGCCTTTTTCAACAGCCCTTAACGTGTTCACATCTTGATCACCAAATAGAGGAACAGCAACTATTGGAACACCGTAATAAATTGCTTCTGTAGCACTCAGCAGTCCACAATGAGTAACAAAAGCAACAGTATTTGGATGAGCTGCAAATATATATTAGAATAATAAGCATGTGATAATATAGAATATATAATATTATTATGTTTGTTAATAAACTTAAAACAGTAGTAACCAATACTATTTGGGAACACTTCGAACAGTACGGGAATTCACATTAAGGTCCGCAGAATTCTTTTTACTGGCAGCAAGGCTCTCTAGCTTTTAAAAGAGCAATTATCAGTATTCCCATGGTGTAATAGAGAAGAAGGTGTGTTACCGCGCACGACCAATTGAAAAAAACTTCCAAAACGCCGCCATATTGAAAAATCAGCCAGTCAGAAAATAGCGCGCGAAATGAAACGCTTGACAAATAACTAAATTTGAAACAAGAGACAAAATCTTTACTTAACTATAAAGACACTAACTTAATGTTCCAATGTTCAAAGTTCACAATTTATTACAAAAATGAACGATTACAAGAAGTAAGTATGTGTAGGTTATAGTTATGACAGTAATTCAAAACATTAAACATATGATTGGCAGTATGGCGGCGTTTTGGAAGGTGCGCAGAACATGACAAAAATTCGTCTTCCGTGAGAGCACACCTTGAGTATTCCTATTTTCACGCTCTCCATCTCCTAGCTGTTCGACCGGTTTCATCGCCACCGGCAGGCCACAGCGACGCGTCACGACGACAACAACATAAATGTGGTTGTTAGTGGTCGGAGGTCGTGGTTATATTAAAAATGCAAAAGAGGCTAAGCTCAGACGGACCACATCGACGCGACTATAGTTTGGCAAGTTTATCTGAAGCTACGGGGAATCGTTACCTAAGAGGCGAGGCATATGTGTCATAAAAGTACAAATGGCGTACGGTACCTATTTTACCAAGTAAAACTGAAAAAACAAAGGTTACTGACAATACCAACGCCACTGGATAAATCAATATCAGTCAATTGAGGAAGTGAGAGAGAAGAACACACGCACGCGCTTGCCAATAAGAAGTCAGCTGGTCAGGCCTTTCCATAAAAATCACCAATTATGTAATTCGGAAGGTGTGGTAATTATGGTTTTCGTACAACGCTGCCAGAGCTTGAAGAATCATATTGTTGATATTGTTAATAATAAAAAGTTCCTTTTCTAATTATTATCGCTACATACTTAGCACTTTAGCTTTTCCATAGTTAAACGTAGCAATATCGAATGTTTTGGACTGCATTTCTTTCACGGCTTCAGATAAACTTGCCAAAGTATAGTTTATGTTTCTGTTGTCGTCATCTGTCGCTGTGGTCCGTCTGAGTTTAGCCTAACTCCACATCTGCCTTTCGATATTGCCTTACCGTTCGCTTCGATGTACCTTACAAAACCTAGAGATGGGACGGTGTTTTATACCCGCAATCTACCCTTATAAGTTAAAATAATACTGGAAGAGATCTTACCGAGAATAGCGGATTGTGGTAACCAATTACGTATTAATAAATTTTTTGGCAAGTCAGTTAAACCTTCTACTTCACATTTCCATATAAACCTTTGTGGCATTTTTTCAATAGCTTTAATCAAATCCAAAACCAGCTGCTTGGAAAAGTTATTAAAGTTTACGTTAGATCCTAAGCTAAATATCACAACTCCATTCTCAGCCTCGTCCATGAAGTTTTGTATATCGTCCGGTAACTTCTTCGAAGTTATATGGAATCCTCCGATCTCAACAACGGCACTGGTCAGCAACGAAGGTTCTGTCGTTAGTGGATGCGAGTTGACCAACAAAAAACTTACGTTTGTCATCACGTTTTGTAAATTCATTTGCTCGCCAAAATATTTACTCATAATTTTCTGTTGTTGAGGATAATAAAAGAATTGTCTATAAATTATGTCGTATATGTTTACGAGAGTGTTGGTTAGTCTTTGGAAGAAAGTCATTCGGTTCGTATTTAAGCTGACGCTGTAGGGTGTGATGGAAGGTAGTCTTACATTCCCAACAAAGCTGCTGCACCTACAATAAAAATAAGAATTAGGTGGAAAATAGATAGTTTTAGGAATTACAAAATATTAGGCTCAAGCGGAATTAACCAGCTCTGCTTCTGAAGCGTAGAAAGTGATCAAAGAGGTGTATAATAGCAGACCTCTTTACCTCGTGGAGAAAGCACTAGGCAAATATGTTTGAAGTGAAGTACTTTTTCCAATACTAGCTGTGAAGTTGACAATTATTGCTTCTTCTAGCCAACTGAGAAGTTGAATTTCTCTATTAGTGGTTAATAATTTTTTTTCTATTAATAACCTACGTCAATAATGGACAAATTCAAATATTTTGAGAATTCAGGGCTAGTAGTTCAACAAAAACGTGTGCAACATAATTTTGTATACCCAGGAGATTGTCTTCAACATATTTGCTGCTTGAAATTACCTATCAAGATAAAATTATTAGAATAAAAATGCCATCAGTTTAAAATTCGCGCTCAACCAAAAATGATTGATGACAAAACGAGTACGTTCATAATATATCGAAAGTGTACTTGTCAGTCAGACGACAGGGTAAACGCTTCTCGAGGTGCGTTTGTGAATTAATTCAAATTTTTGTCTTAAATTTGGCTAGTAGTGAAAAAAATTGTACATACACACCATGGTGTTGAAGACATTTATAAACTTCGCACCTTATTACGCTCGGGGCGAAGCCTAGCTCTATAATAATAACGTTTATTCATAAATTCAACAAAATACAGTGATAAAATACAAATAAAATTGAATACACATCTAGACATCCACAGAAGTATTGTACATACTTGTATGTGGTGAATATAGGCTGGTGTGTCAAAATTTAAAAACAAAAAAAAAATTGCAGTTAAAAAACAATATAAATCCATTTTTACATAATTGTATTTCAGACATACATTTCGTATATGAGTTTACTATTTTCTGTTTTTGGTTCAGCATTCATTTTGTGTATTTTTGTTTTGTCTGTTTCTTTAACAAATGTTACTAATTGGGTTTTGAAGCGTTTAAAAGAAGTTTCATCGATAATTCTCTGTGGTAGTTGCCCGAATAATTTAGGTGCTAAATAGGAGTAACCTTTTTGACCTATTGTTTTAAGAGCTGTTGGTATACAGTATTGATTATTCGATCTTGTCGCGTATCTATGATTGTGAGTGGTAAGTTTGTATATATTTTTATATTGATGGCATCCTATCTGAATAATGTATAATTGTCTAACATCTAATAGGTATTTGTGTTTCAGTATAGAGTAGTGAGCTTGAATATCTTGTAGGTTTGTTGAGAATCATTCGTAGGAATCGCCTTTGAGACACTTCGAGGGCTTTAGATAGTTCCTTGAAACCCATCCCCAGCCAATAATGCCATAATTGAGGTGTGACTCAACCAAACGGTGGTACAGTATTGTTTTACACTTAAAGCTTAAAAATTGGCTTACTTGCTTAAATCGAAACGAAATAGGATACTCCGAAGCTTTTTAGTTAGATATTCCATATGATGGTTCCATCTTAAGTGATTGTCAATGTAAATACCCAAGTATTTAATTCTTTTTGCAGGTTTTATTGAAAAATCTTGTTGGATATTAAGTTTGTATTTTGGCAGAGACGTTTCATAACTACTGAAGGGTAAATATACAGTTTTGTCAAAGTTTATTGAGAGTAATCTGCTGTCGAACCAGTCTTTGAGCTTTCCAAGATCATTTTCAATATTTATTTTGAGATTATACCAGTCATCATGTTTGTAATAAATCACAGTATCGTCCGCGAAACTGATTATTTTTCCGATTGTTTCCTGTTCAAATAGATTAATTACGAATAGCACCGGCCCCAATACTGTTCCTTGAGGTACACCACATTTAATGTTGAATTTAGTTTTTGTGTTCTGCTTGTTAAATAACTTTTGAATAAATTATGAGCTAGACCCCTTACACCCATATCTTCTAGTGTATCTAAAAGTATGGAGTGGTCGACAGTATCGAAGGCCTTTTTTAGATCCAAAAAACCCCAATAGATGGAGTGCTTGAGTCCAAGGATTCGTAGATGGTTTTTGCCAAGGAATGGATTGCATCGTTGGTAGATTTTTTCTCTCTAAAGCCATACTGGGATGTCGACAGCAGATTATAATTTGATAGGTATGTCGTAAGTTTTATAATTTCTTCAAAGACTTTGCTCATTGAAGATAGAAGTGAAATAGGCCTATAGTTTGAAATATTTTCTGTATCCCCATTTTTGAAAATTGGAGTTATAAGAGATTTCTTTAGAATCGAAGGAAATATGCCTGATTCGAAGGATTTATTTATGATGTCCGTCAAAGGTTCACATATGAATTTTGCAATAATCTTTAGAGTTTCAGCTTTCATTCCATCAAGCCCGGGAGCCTTTTTGTTTTTTAAGCTAATTATTGTAGCTCTCGCTAAATAATCTTGGTGCTCGGTCAATAATAATACTCTTCACCACCTTGGTGTATTATATAGTATTATTGTTGTACATCAAGTACCTCTCATTACATCCAAAGAGGCAACACTTCAATCTATCAAAAAGACCTCAAGGGAAAAATAATTTGTGTCAGCCGCTCCTTAAAAGCCAGATACAAGTTAAATTAGAACATACAAAGTCAGCAAATAACAATCAAAATTACTATTGAAGTTTACTAAAGTAGCTATTGAATCACTAACATAATGGAATGATTATTTATCAAAAGTAGTACATTGAATACAATAATGAAGATTGTGAAAAACAACAGCATGGATCAATACGAATTAAATATTGAAGTAGATCCTCCAATGTATTTAGTTGAAGACATATTATTAGATGAGCGCAAGAACGATCGAGTAAATGATGGAAAGAAGACACTTACAACAAGAACAATGGAGAGAAATGAAGAATGCTGGTAAGTAGATGATCAAAGGGGGTTCTAATTCACCAGTGGCATCCTGCGTTGAATTTGAATCCATTTTGTTTGGGGGATTATAAAAATTAATAAATAGTGTGCTGTGAAGTGTATGGGAAGCAAAGTACTATGTTGGGAACGCTACTGTGTTGTGTGACGCACGACACATGAATCATGCGCTCGAAATGCAAAAATAGTTGTTTTCCTAACAAGTGCGGAAAGTGATACTTTCCCGCACGCGACTGCAGTTGACCCGAACGACGCGGAGCGGAGTTCGGGCAAGCGGTCAAGGGCGGGAAAGACACTTTACACGTGAGTTAGGAACATTATTTTTTCTACGACCGTATATACAAAAAAGTATACCAACCCATTTTTCAAAAGTTATTTTATTTCAACATACATATACAAAACTTTAACCAAAAACTATCATTATTTTTATAAATATTAATATTAGAAACACAATTTGTTGCATTCTGTGAATTACTTAAAATTGCCGGTCAAGTGAAGCTATTTGGTGTTAACTGGTAAGTAAATGACGTTGATGAGGATGGCATCGGTTGAAGGTCACATAAAGATGACGATGAAGGTGACGGCAACGGTTTTAAGTCATTTGTAGATGAAAGAATTTTTTGTGATATTTTTCTCATATCAAAACCGGGTGGTTTGGTAGATGATTTATGACACCACTTTGAAGAATGTACAGGGTTATATCAAAATATCTTCATTATTTTATATTTTCAAAAAAAATTAAAAATGCAACAAAAAGCTAGAAAAGATGTAGATTTTATTTGATGGACTATTTATTAACCTAGTGTAACAATAGTTATAACTTCCGAAGTAAAAAACTATCTAATAAGGTCAAAATTTGCTTAATTTTACTTTCCCGCACTAGTGCGGGAAAGTGACACTTTCAAAGCTAAAATGCGTGCGGGAAAGTGGGTTAAAACGCACGGTCGTAGAAAAAGAAATTATTATTAAAATACTGATGTTTTTCCGCGTATTCATGCATATTTTTGTATTATTCATATAAATAAAACAATAAGATTAATATTCACTTTTCATAAATAATAATTGACCGTAAACAACAATGTGCAGACCTGTCAAGAACTGTCAGTGTGACAATAGAAAAAGACGTAAGACTTATTGCCGCTACGAGAGTGACGCCTCCATAGTATTTTAAACTCTCGATTGATAGGTTGAGCTTGAGCGTAATCTAAACATCAACCAATCAAATTTTTGTAAGTAAAAAATTGGGGTTAACGTTTGTAATACATTTAAACGGTTCATTATTGTGATATTTTGATTAGGATTAATCACAGACCTGCCTTTTTCCATTTCTTCCTACGTAATGTGTTAGAAAGACATTAACAATCGATGACGCACACCAAGATGGGTATTATTTCAACCATAGCACTGGTCGGGTGGGTCAAACAGGTGTGACGTATATTAACGACATATGGCCGTGTGACGTTTCGTTGTAATTTTAGAAGACTTACCAGTCGTTCAGACCCATGGAACTAAAAACAACTAGTGGGGCGTTGAAGTGCTGAGCAAATCCCATATGTGCCTCATTTCCATAGTTTTCGTGGATAACCACGTCGAAAGTCGAATTGGAATGGATCAAATCGTAGATTGGTTGTTGAGATAAAAGATTTTCTGAAATGTGTGTCCAATCGTCGAATAGCTCTTTTGATTTTTCGAAACTGTTGTAACTCTTCGTGGCAAGGTAATCAGCTGAAAATAAAAAAAAAAAACGTATAATTAATTGTATATGAGCACACTAAATGTGATACATTTTTAAAATCCACAAATTCAAATAAAAAGGTTGTCACAAGTGAATGATAGATTATTATTTTTAAAATTTTCGGGATTTTATCACATCACTGTTTATTTTGTGCGTTATTTTATAGACGCACTGTATATTATCATGTCATTATATATCAATATATGATAAATGTTAATTCGTACCTCGGTTTTCTTTTCTTAATCAAAACATATATTAAGTTTACATGCTCACTATCCATAAAAATGTTGTTAAAACAATTTATAATTACTGCTGACTCTACTTTTAGTTAATTGGCCTACATTTTTAATTGTTGAGTAATGTATATTAATATTCAAAATAAAGAGTTTTCAATACTGGAATAAGCATGCCTAAATTGAGAAGGAAGCTAAAGAGGCTGGATCTTCGGGCTCTGCGGCTCACTTTTGCGACAAGAATTACTCGAGAGTCTTAAGTCACACTTCGTACTGTATTGGTCACATGTAAACTTAATTCGGATATCAGTATAAACCGGTGGGCAATGTATCTTTGACATTGCTAGAAGGCTCGTCCCACTAGTTCCGCTATGGTTCATGTCACATGTGTCTGACCCCAGAATAATCACAAACACTGAAGTGAAAGCCCATGTTAGTATATTTATTGTACATGTAATGTCGTCGAGACTCTTTCCACTTATCATCTTTCGATATTTTCTCACACAAATACAGTGCGAGAACTGGTGAAATAAATAAAACCTGCCACCTCATTTGTGTTTCTATCGATATAACAAATAATCTGACGTTTTGTTAATAAGAAATTATGTATAGGGTATCCCAAATTGGAAGGTTTTGCAAGATATTTCAAAAATTAGAGGAGGTAGAAAAAAGGTAGTTAAGATAAATCATGACTTATTTTTTTGTTGAACAAGCCATGGTCCAAGCAGATTTTGTGTACCTAAGTTATTTTATTTCCGAGATCCAGAGCGCTTTTCCAATATTGACCCAAACTGCCTATCTCAAGTATCTCTTTTATCTCCTAGAAAGTGCAAGAAAAGTCTTGATAGAGAGATAGAAGGAGTGTTAAGCGCAGATTTATTTCTAGAGGGTTTAGGATAATAGACATATGCCATAAACTTTTTATTTTTAAATAATATATTTAGGGGTTTTCTGTTTATTTTTTGTAATTCTCTCCTATTTCTCTATTTTTTATAATTTCCAATGCAGAAAAATAAAATTAGTTATATACTTTAATTAAAGAAGTGCGTCACTGACAGGTCGGATAAACAACGGATAATAGTTAGACTTCAATTAGTAAAAAGCTCTTGAAATTATCTATAAAATGCAATCGTTTTGTAGTGTTGTTAAGTGTGGAATGAGGGGTGGCAAGAGATAAAATATTGCCGACCTATCAAAGTCAGGTGTTCTGGAATGGTCTCTACTATTTATTTTGGATTTGGAAAAACTCAAAATGTGCACTAGTATACCTAAGCCACCAATGAACACAATTTTTTAACCCATTTTAAAGACAGATAATTTTGCAGATATTTAAGTGACAATTTAAATACAATTTGATTTAAGAAAAGGATTGCAGCCTAATAAACCTCTAATATAAATGTATTCTTAAATTAATTAGATTAAATAAGCTGTCAACTTTCAACTGTCATTTCTGGCCTACTTGGCTTAAATTCTTTTTGTATTTGGAAAGCATAGATGGAGAATAACTATAAAATAAGTAATCATAACTTACTTTTATCATCCTTCTGCTTCATTTCAACTAATATAGTATTATAGTTTTGTAAATCTTCTTCCGGCAAAAAGGCACTAACAACAGTCACATTGTGTCCCCTTTTAGCCAACTCCCCCATCAACGTACCACCCAACATGAACTGACTTTTCCCAAAACTTGGAAATATACCCAAAATATTAGCGGAATTAACAAATATCAGACCATTCCCGCAACATATCAGAATAATTTTAAATATTAACCGATACATATTAATGCCTGACCGATAGCGAAGAGAGAATGTTCCAAGTGATGTGCCTCTTGAAGAACTAGTAACTACAGTTAGTTATTTCACCTGAAAGATACCGAACTTAAGACGGTGAATGAATAAAATAATGACAAGACTTTGGGTCATGAAACTTTTCTTTGTTAAAGGTGATATTTTTTAGTCATAGACAGTCATTATTATTAAATTGAAGTGCGGATAACTTAAACAGTTTTTAGTAGCCATTCACATTAATTTCCTAATAATTATACTTTCGCATTATTCAATTCAGCAAAGCCAGTGGCGTAACAGTTAGAACTATTTGTTTTGTACAAAGTTCGGAAAATGGGATGAAAACTAAACTTTGTAACTGAAATGTTAATAGGTGGATGAAAAATGTTATTAGATGAATATCAAAGAGAAAATAATGGACATTTAAAGGATGTTGTGGGACCGGGTAAATAGTTGGGTAATAAAAGAATTTTCATCACAATCATTATTAATTAAATACAAACTAAATAGTTCACAAATACAGATATATTTCTTAAAACTTTACAATAACGAAATATAGTAGCAGTTACGTAGTTACCAAGGGCAAGGCAATGCCATGCACCAGGATTCCCAAATCAGGGGGTCCTCGGACCGGCTAACGGGCAAACTTAGAATTGAACTAAGTAGCCTACAATTTTACCATCCTTAAGCATCACATTTCAAAGTTAGTTAGAATGTTACAGGGTGTTTTACAGCTCGGTGAAGGTAAGCTCAACGCACTGAATAGTTAAATAAGGGTAAAATGATATATTGAAACCAAAGCTGATGATCAAAATTATGTTACTATTATTTATTAAATCAAATACATGATGAGTCAACACAAAAGTACACAATTTTCTCAGTCTAAAACAGTAGACAGCCGTTTTAGTCGCTATAAAGCGTTGAAATACAGGGTGATTTAAAAATAGGGCGTATAAAAAAACAATTATAACTTAATTTCAATTCATGTAAAGGAACTAATGTCTTGATTTCACTAAAAGGGCTAAGAACGCTAAAAATCTGAATCCGATTATTAAGCATAACAGCCCGACTATGTCCAAAATGAAATCATCCTAAAAAATATCAAAAAATTCAACTATTTATCTGTAGTAAGTTGTTTATTTATATAGTTATACCTCAATGAAATTATAGGTTTCGAGTACAATATGTCCATTCCTAGGACAATTCGTATTGTTAATTGGACAATCTATTTCAGTAACGTCTTTCCATTGATTTATCATCAACGCCTCATTTCCGTGTCTGAACCATGATAGGTACGACAGCCACCGAAAATATTCTGGTATTGAACTAAAAATGCATAATAAATTATAATTATTGTAATTATGCCAAATGCAGAAACTTATCATTTCAAGAATAAACATTTTCATTATTATCTACTTTTTACCAACCCCGTTTAACTTTTAACTGTAATTCAATGTCCTTCGTGGCATACAGCCAGGGAAGTAGTTGTTAGTTCTTAGTGAACGGTACTATCACTTTTGACAACATTTTTATTAGTAGTGAACATGATATTTACCACTGGTACTTACTCTAAGTTCATAAAATAACCTCCGAATAGCAGAAACGGGATTATTAGAGGTGCTCCTAATGTCAATGCCATAGAAGTGCTGTTTGAAGCACATGAGATCAAATATCCTAAAAAGTTTATATAAATATTCAACAATTCATTTGATGGCCAGACAAAAACGAAAAATGTCTTCTTTAAGGATATAGATGTAGCTGTATATTCAATTTTGCGGTTATGTGTTTTCTTATGTTCAAGTTTCATCCCTCTTTCCATTCATTTCCTAACAATATTTGCTCAGCTTTTTTGTCTCTCTTATTTAATCATATTTTGTTTTGCATAAAGCTTGCAATTCTTTATATCTCTAAGATGTTTTCAGTACCCAACTAAGCTGGAGCTGTTCAAATAGATAATCAGCCAATAATGTTTTGGTTAAGTCCGCTCATTTTCAAATAAAAAATGTTTACATGGCTACCAATGTTAGAAAGAGAAATTTCCAATAATTAATTACCTGCGTTATCAGGATAGCATCATAAGTTTTTATCCAGGTTTTCTTATGATTTATCATTGGAATAGTTCTTAATCGATACACACTTCAATATATAAAATCACCAAACTGAGTTATACATGTTTTGAAAACAAAAATATTCATACACAAAAAAGAAACAACAAACGCGTATTATTAACAATATTTCCAAAATAAGCGAAAAAAAAGCGCTATCCCAATAAAAACCGTTCCTGGAACGTGCTCTTCACTGGATTCCATTTCTAGTAGACTATCATATCGTTAGAATGTCATAAAATAAAATATTTTTCCTCCTACCCCTATAGAAAGTACACACTTTCCTCCCTCAAATCAGGGAGGAAACTCATACTTTTCCTCCCCCTCATTTCAAGTAAGTTGTAAACGATTAAACTTGTGAATTCATTATATTTATATTGTTTCCATAATTTCTAGAACATCCTGTATATGTTACTTCAACGTAGTTCTAAGTGCTGCTCAAAACTGCACATTCAATATTAACATAAATAATTCTAAAATATAGTTAAACAATACTATGTACTTAATTATATAACATATATATTGATAAATTTGTTGAATAAATAATTCTTGTGTTCTTAATTATATTCGTTACCTATTTGTGTCGTAAATAAATTTTCAAAAAAGGTGGGTAGGAGGAAAAATCATATGTATCACATGGGAGTAAAGTGCCTTTTCCTCCCTTGGATGCTTACTAAACTACATCCTGCGGGAGGAAAAGTGGCACTTTCCTCCCTAATAATACAAATAGCTATTATTTCACATTTTACCAGAGGTGTGATCTACTATGAATGGACCTTAATAAAATTTGACAACAAAGTTTTGTAGTCTTAAACTTCCAAATATTATTGATTGTCTAGTTGTCATATTTTTTTCGTTGTGTCAGATAGGGACCAAAAATTATTTTATTACTAGTTAATCTTGACAACGGTAGCTGGGACGCTACCGAAACGTCGAAATAAAACATAAAAAACATTATTGTGGTTTGATTCCCAAAAAATAAGAGAAAAAAGAATGTTTAATGTTATTTAACCTCAATTTTTTATGGACTATTTTTAATCATATAACAGTGTTGAACTGTGCGCATGATTAAATAATCGTTTTCCATTCTTCTTATTTTCTTTAACCAACTCATTATCATGAAGTGGTAAGTCTGTGTTAGATCTGTAACGGCAATGATTCCTTTTATGTAAAATCAAAAATCAAATGATTGCTACATCACTACAATTTCCATGGAAATTTCGTTTTTATGCGGCCACCTGACATGTTGATTTTGATGCAACTTACCATAACTTAAAGCTGCGTTAGCAACTAATATAACAATTCCACAAGTAATAGCGAATTTAATAAAACTGGAACTTAGACCAATTATGAAATAACATACAGATGTGAATACTATAGGAATTAGTATAAAAAATGGTAATTCTGCTATGGTTTTACTTAAAAAATATACGTCAGTACGATACATCCCATGTCGATGTTCTCGAAGAAATATTGGCATTTCTGCTGTAAAAACCTCGAAAATAAAAATAAAAGATTAATTCAACAATGAATCTTCAATTAGCTGGAAAGCGATATTTTTTTGTAATATTTGATATCACTGGAAGTTGTGCTTCACTCTAATGACAACCGATGCATCTCTAAAGTAAAGTAAATGCATGAAAAAACCAACTAACTGAAAAATATTGACCAAATCAAATGGACTAGATTCGTTACATATTTTGAGACAAAAAACCAGAATAGTTTATTTTCAAGAAATAGCAGGTAATTTATTAAGAATTTAAGGCAACACAAAAAAAAATCGATGCGTTTTGCCGATAACCAACAGAAAACAAAAGTATAGGATTTTTACGATAAAAAGACGATGATGTGATTTTTAGTTACTTTCCTGCTTATCAGAATAAATATTAATTTACCAACCGTAAATACAATTTATCCTCAACAGCCAGGGCAATTTACAGCTAGCGGATTGGCAAAACTTCAAGACGTTAACTTTTTTTTGGGGAAGTAGGAAAATACTTTATGTGCACCCTTCGCTTGGTGGCCCATGGCATCAGGGTAGTGTGGGAGTCTCCAGCAAGCTGGCATACCCACTAAAAAACCTTCTTGTCCAGTCACCACATCAGGAATCGTCGAAAGGACATAACATCCAATGCGGCCGGCGACGTGCTCCACAATCTGTGCCTCTTAAGGCATTTGTTGTTCTTCGATTCTTACATTCTGTCCCGTCTTTTTTCCTCTTTTTGGAATTCTCTCTCTTCCAGCTCCTTCTGCCTCATCACACTTGCGCTAAAACCTATGTCTGCCTCATAGTGCGATCTCTCTGTGTTCCATCTTTGGCAGTTCGTCAGGGTATGTTTGACGTCATCTATCTGCCTGCAATAGATACAGAGATTGTCCACGGCTTTACCAATTCTGTTAGTATAGGTCCTGAAGCAGCCGTGTCCGGTCATAAACTGGGTGATGTAATAATCCATCTGCCTGTGCCCGCATTCCATCCAGGCTTCTAAGTCAGGGATTAGCTGTTTCGTCCATTGAGCGGTCAGCTTGTTGCTCCATTGCACTTGCCACTCCTCCATTGTTTTCCTTCTTTCCTCTTCTCTTTCTACATCCGTCACTTTCTCCAACTCTTCTAGCCTTCCCCTTTCCTTTGCCAATTTAAGTTCGATATGCCGATGTTGCCCTGAGAAGCATCTTCCTCTGAGAGGATCTGACCATGTCTCTGTATTTATTTTTTCCCATTGCCTCCTTCCGGACTGGGGCCGCATAAAGCAGCACCGACTGGACCTCCCCGTATAACAGGCGCTTTTTCTGCGTGCCGGGTCCCCTCATATTCGGGAGGAGTTAGGATAAGGTTGTGGTTTGCCTGTCTGCTTTCTCGCAGGACCTCATTGAATATACGTTTATCATCCAACCATACTACAAGATACTTCACATATTTTTTTGGGATTATCCGGGTTCCGCACAGTTCGAAGTGTACGTCTTCCCTTTTCCTCGGACCCTTTATAATAATGGCCTCCGTTTTGGTAGGCGCTACCTCCAATCCATTCCGACTCATCCATCCTCCAATCTGAGCGAGAGCTTTGTCTGCTTTTCTCATGAGGGTCTCTTTTTTCCTAGCTCGGACAACCAGCGCTAAGTCGTCTGCATGGGCGATAGTTGAACACCCAGGCGGGAGATGTAGACGGAGTACTCCATCATACAGCGTGTTCCATAGTGTAGGTCCGATTACAGAGCCTTGTGGAACCCCTTGTGTCATGCCTATTTCTTGATTCCCGCATTTCAGAGATCTGTCCGAGAGATAGCTTCCAATAACATTTCCCAGATACTCGCTAATCCCTACACGCTTCAGATTAGCGGTTATGATTTCCCATTTGGCAGTGTTGAATGCGTTTTTCACATCTATGAAAATGATGGCTTCCCAGACATCGCCTTTGCTGCATGCCTTGTCCAGAACGTGCTTAACCGCTTGGACCGTTGACTTCTTAGGTCTGAAACCAAATTGGGTGTCTGCTATACCCTTGTTCCTGTTGAGTTCTGTTTCCAACCTATCCTTCAGGAGCTGTTCATAAAGCTTACCTGGAATGTTTATTAGAGTTATAGGTCTGACTCTCAGTTCAGTGTCTAATGCATTACCCTTCGGGATTAGGATAACCTTTGCCCTTTTCCATTCTCCAGGAAAGGTTCCCTCTAACAGTAGTCAGTTCATAATTTTCAAAACCATATCCGGCAGATGTCCACCGCCATTTTAACCGCCTCCGGATAAATACCATCAGGTCCTGGTGCTTTCTTGCTTTTCAGCTTATTTGCCGCCCGTGTGAGCTCCATCAAGGTGAAAAGAGGTGGGAGGGGCGCTAGTGGGTTGTGTTGGTGTCTAGGGGGATTTGCGGGTGGGAAAAGTTCCCTTATTTTTTCGGCTTTAATGGACTGGCTTTAACCTAATACAAGTTATTGATATGACGAGACGCAAAGAACCCTGGATTATTAAAAATTAAATTACTTACATTCACCACAGCAAATACATTTTGGAAAGTCATACTGGTTAAAAATATAAAAAGAACACCATTAATATTAATAACGCCTTCTTGGTTCAGTTCTTGTTGATAATAAAGAATTCCCAGCAGTAAAGATATGGTCTAAAACAACAATACATATTTCTTCGAGCCTTTGGAATTATAAAATTTTTTGAATAGTTCCATGTAAAAAATTAATAATGTTATTTCACTCACTACAGTCTGGAACAATCTAACTTTAACAACTAAAGGGTCTTTAAGTGTACTAATCCAAGATCTCCACAATAATGCACGAAATTGTGCTAAACACGAGTTTTTGTAGGGACTGATCATTTCACCACTTAGCCATATGTCATCTATTTGTTCATGGTCGGGTCTCTGAAAAAATTGAATTGAAATTTTTATTATTAAAAAAATAATTTAACGAGAATGAGCCCTTCACGATGTCGTGACTATTGCCAGGCAAAATCTGTCAAATTATGTCCACATTATTGCCAATCTCTTGTGATGTTACTACTGAACATTTAACAGTAACTTTTAAACTCAATTTGTTGGTAACACTTACTATGTACGCAGAATCTGTATGTATTTTAGCTCCCAGTGGGGATTTTTGAAACGTATTGTATATTAAATTTATCGCTTGCCGGCAAGATTTTTCTTTTTCTGGAACTATTGATAATAATTTCACATAAAAGTCAGCCGGATTATAATTTCTAGGACATCTGGCATCCATACTAAAACAAAATGGAAAACTTTTTAGTAAAATTTGGAAAAATGCTTGTTTTGAGCAATTTAGTTTCCCATGCATCGTCATCTGCAAAGCAAATACGTGTTTTCTCCATAAAGATCACAAATTTATGTTGCTTTGACAAAATATTCCAAACCTTTTTCGAATAATAATATGAATAAAATCATGACTCACGATCTAAAAAATATATCCGCTTCCACTCCATCTCCTAAAAAAGCAACTGAACCTTCAGCTAAAAGCATGATTTTATCGAACATGGTAAACATTTCGGAGCTTGGTTGGTGAATAGTGCATATCGCAGTTTTCCCAGTTTTAATCATCGTCTTTAATGCTTGAACGACTTGTAGTGCCATGAAGGAATCCAAACCAGAAGTCGGCTCATCACAAAACATGATTTGTGGATTGGTCAAAACTTCCGCTGCAAAGGATAGACGTTTTTTTTCACCACCGGATATTCCTCCTTTATCCATGTAACCTATTCTGGTATTTTCGCAATTTTTCAGAAGCAGCTAAAACAAAACAAACAAAATTAGTACAGCTTTGCAATGGTCGGAGTAGACAGGCTGCGAACAAGAAAGATAAAGAGAGTATTCGTAGAAAGAGATAATTATGATGGAAACTGCCCAAATATGCTTAAACGTTGCATCTGTGTAGTGGTTCTTTTGTGCTAGCTACCTTGATATGCTAGAAGATTGAGTATGCTTTCCATTGCCGCGATTAGCACAAAAAGACAATCTCCTTTTATAGCCATAACCAGCTTTTTTGATCTGGTTATGGCCACTATAGGTCACCGTGGGTCTCCCTATATGCTTAGAATTTCAGGTTAGTTTCCAAATTCTTGACCTCCTAGCTTTGCCACATCTGCACGTGGGAAAGGTTTGACACCAACAGATGTGAATTCCAGATATACTTGACCTCCAGACTTCGCCACATCTACACCAGGGTATGGGGTATGCAAGAATTGTGCCACCTGGAGAGCCTGAGCAGTACTAAACTTCAGGATTTAACGAGAACTATAACTCTGTACTCATACAAAATTAATTATAAAGTTTTAAAAGTATAATTGTTTATTTTTAAATTGCAAAAATATATTCCTGAACTTTAAATTTGAGAATTATTAATCTCGGATATATTTAGCATATTAAAATATTGATTTGAAGTACCATCTTCTGCTTGAGACTAAATTATTATAAATTATGTTAGAATCATATTGTATTGCTTACTTCTGTTATGACTTGTTCCACCCTTCTCATTCGTTGATTATATGATAATCCACGATCCATCCGGACAAGAGCCTAAAATATTGAAATTGGATTCAAAAGATTTGAATATTTACAAAATGTGAATAGTATAGCGAAAAGCAAGGGTACCAAAATACTCGAATTTTAAACCATACTTTGAACAGCTTACTTGAAAAATTAGATGTTCCTTCACAGTCAACGTTGGTATAAAGAGATCATCTTGTTGGACATAGGCTGATACACTTCTCAAATTATTAGGATTAACTGGTATACCATTAATACACCTAACTCCTGTTATTGTGACATTTTCCACTGATGTATTCGTAATGGCGTTCAACAAGGTTGTCTTACCAGATCCACTGGAACCAAGAATTACTAGGAGTTCCCCGGGGTGAGCTATACCATCAACTACAACAAAGGAGTAATTCTAAGGATGTATTTCAGTCAATTTTGAGCCTAGCTCAGAAAAACAATCAAATTGTAGTCATTTGCAGTCATAATTTTCATTATACAACATAGTTAGTGACTTTTCTACTATCGTTGCTCACATTTCGACTTCCATCTGCCATATCGCTTGAGAGCTAATACATCAACTCTAAGGGAGTGTTCAGTATACTCCTTCATGTTGTCAAAGTTCAGAAATTAAGAAATTTCACTTGGAATTACATCCCATATAGTATAAAAAAAACTATATGGTCTTAGTGAATGTCACCCAGTTCAGTCTCGTCTAAATTTTTGTCTGAAACTTTTAAGCTACCTAAATTCAGTTTTTTTTGTGTCTCTTGTAGTACTCAAGCTTTTTATAAAACCTTCGTCCAACTCTATCATCAATTAATTTGTAAACTAGCGGCCAATATAAAGGATTTTTCTTACCATTGTACAATAGCTGTTTATTCGGAGAAGTTTCAGTGCTTTCCAGCTTTCTAAAAGAAAATCTTCTAGTTAATTTTTTTGTTGATCTGGAAAATGCATTTATATTGCTCCATGTATACGTCATACGATCCTGAAGAGGAATTATGTCTTCAACAGTACGAGCATTCGTTCCATAATCCTTGACAATCATAACTCCCAATTGTAGAGGTAAATCTGATTCGGAAGACGGTCCATCCAGCTACATGATAGGAAATAGTAGAATTGCCAAAAGTGAAAATAAAAGATATTGAATAATCGGTGCAATATTGGTGTCACCTCAAAAATTTTGTTCTCAGACAAAGAGAGGACAGTTTGTAAACAACTACACTGATGTTAAAATAAATAACAGATTGAAGAACTGGAAAAACAGGTAAAGCTAAAATTAATTTAAAATTTATTACAGATAGCTTGGAGACTTCGTTAAATACAAATATTTACTGATGCTACTAATGAAATATCTATAGCAATTGATATCGAGCTCCCCATGCTTTTTATAATTTAGTTTCCGTGAATATGATGATCCTGGTCAGCTTATTGGTGCTAACTTAAATTATTGTATCATTTCCTGTCATTAGACGCTTTGAACATAATTATGACATTTCTACGACTGCTATACAGAGTTCGGCAAAAGTCCGGGACCGGACAAATATCGCAGAAAATATAATTAAATTTTTTGGAATATCTTTTTATACCACAAATTTAACTCCAACTTGAACCATAATTTGAAAATATTTTGCAACATACAGGAGGTTCCAATAAAGTGTGGCGCACCAAAGTTATATTTCTTCTTATGGAACACCCTATATTTTATTGCTATTTGATATTATTTGATACAGATAATTGTTCCCTACACCTAAATACAGAGGGTTCCGAGTTATGCTGACATTTTAAAAAATGTGAACTTATCGAAAAAAATTAATAGTTCATTGATATAACAAATTCTAGCAAACATCTTACATCTAAATAGTTGGACATTCGTAGAATGTATTCCAGTATCAGGCTTATTATTAACGGAACACCCTGTATTTTAATAATTCATTATATTCAAAAAAAATTCGTCTCTCGAATGGTATGAGGGTGTCCTATACCTAGGTATTATACTTTTCATGCAATTAACAATTTCCTTAAATTGTATGCTAAATCGATTTTAAAACATCTGCAATTCTGTCTTAAATTTCAAACTAATGATCTTGACATAATTGTTGTAAGAAACTGAATAGATCACGTTTTGAGCCTTCAGAAAATATAGGGTTTTGCTATCCTATTCCGAGTGGTTAAAAGATATAGCCACTCTCACAGAAAAATCAGTATCCACTTAGACATTTTCTGAAATAACAAAAAACAAAAAGTTTATTACTTTTAGTTGTTAGTTCCGTTTTTATTCATGTTGTATTTTAGTGTTCTAAATAATAATAATTAAACCAATTTTCAATATGACACTCGTATTGTGTGAAACTTTTTTGTTTTTTGTTATTTCATAAAATGTCTCTAAGTGGATAGTGATGTTTCTGTGAGAGTGGCTATATCTTTTTAACCACTCGGTATAGGATAGCAGAACCCTATATTTTCTGAAGATTTAAAACGTGATCTATTGAGTTTCTTACAACAACTGTGCCAAGATCATTAGTTTGAAATTTAGAGAGAATTCCAGATGTTTTAAAATCGATTTAGCATAAAATTTCAGAAAACTGTAAATTGCACGAAAAGTATAATACCTAGGTATAGGACACCCTTACACCATTCGGAAGAGGACATTTTTTTGAATATGATGAATAATTAAAATACAGAGTGTTCCATTTAGAATAAGCCTGATACTGCACATTGAATGATCTAATAATGAAACTGAAAATTCTGAACACCCTGTAAAGAGATATTTAGTACTCAATCGTGAAATACATTCCACGAATGTCCAACTATTTAGATGTAAGAGAAAATTTGCTAGAATTTTCTATATCAATGAGTTATACATTTTTTTCTAAATGTTCACATTTTAAAAAACGTCAGCATAACTCGGAACCCTCTGTATTTAGGTATAGGGAACCATTATGAAGGAGTATCATTTTGATACGCCACACTTTATTGGAACACCCTGTATGTTTTTTAAAATATTTTCAAATTATAGTTTAAGTTGGAGTAAAATTTGTGTATATTTTGGATTTTCCGAAAAATATATATTTTCCGCGATATTTGTCCGATCCCGGACTTTTGCCGAACTCTGTATGTAAAAATTACACTGAAATTGTATATAATACTGAAATGTTATCAATTTACGCTGAATGCATCATGTAATTCTTTCTGTACGGGTAGTAATTAAAGAAAAATAAATTTCACTTACACTGTCATCATCGTTTGAAACACTTTTATACGGTTCGGAAACCAACAAAGGTATATTTTCATCATCCATGATACTTTAAAAAACTTCACTTGAATGCAATTTTCAGATAAAATGAAGATAGACAACTTTGTATCTTCCTACATGTATCAATTATTGTCAACTGATAATGAATATAACTATTCGTGTGTAAAGTTATTTTTTCAAATAACCAGTAGGTAAACTGATCGACTATGTACTAGTTTCACCATAGCTATCGGGTTTCTCCCTCATTCTATAAACCTTTTTATAAGCACTTACAGGGTTTACAAATAACATGGAAGAGCTTCCGTGATATTTCATTACAAGGCGATATGAATCAAAGTAAGTATTTTTCAAAAAATATTATTTTTCACGCCTTACTAGTTAAAACGGGAAGACGTGTTACTATGGTGTAGTTGTAGTTGTCATATTTTGTAAATGACTTCTTTATTCACGAAAGTAGTGAAAATTTACTTGAGCGTTACTGTTTCAATTATCATAGAATGACTGTAATAATAATTATCAATTACCATACAATTACTATTCTATAATCTCACACAAGTACACGCAATTGATGTTTTAATGTTCCTGTCGAAAATAGGCATGAGGTCAGTGGCTGTGAGAATTCAAAAAGGAAAAAATTAAATGCCAAAATTATTCTTCTTTATGTTTCTATAAAATTTCCCTTCGCGCGCTGTGAATACAATACATAAACCCCAAAACTTGTTACTGTACCATGCCCATGCCAACCGATAATACAAAGACAAGCATAACTGATATATTTAATCAGAAAGACAAAGATCGGGTGAGAATCGCTTGTACTTTGCTCACTCATTTTTCGGGTAACCAAGATGGCAAGCCCCTGTTTCGCTCGAAACGATGTTTCAGATTGTTTGCATTTACGAAAAAATAACACACTAACGATTGCTGATAAA
>CAJUYH010004283.1:11780-39645 GCA_910591685.1 Galerucella tenella | reverse complement strand
CCCGTCGTCCCCCTTCTGCATCACCCATCCCTCTTTGAATTCAGTCCATCACCCCTCTCGAACCTCTAATTATATTCACTCGGCGCTTCAGCTCCAGGGGGTCCAATTCCGTTCACCTTTCATTACAAACTGCGCTACGAATCCAACGATCGAACCAGCTGCATTTTTATCATTCGACAGGATAACCAAATCGTCATTTCGATATATATATATATATATATATATGATTATTAAAAACAGACGCGATTGCTATTTTACACAAATAATTTTCCCTTAATTCTTTGTGAAAAGTAGAATTTTTCTTGCGTGTGAACAAATATATATGATACTTTTGGATTGAGAATACTATAGTGTACAATAGCGATGATGTATTCAATAGGAAATACATACAAATCAGATTTCAACAGATTTCACCATGTTTTTTATATTCAAAATTTCATGGAGAAAAAGTACAAAATACTATTTTCATAACAGTTATATACAGCTAGAAAAGAGAGATGAATACTTCAATGAGATTTTATCAAATTATTTTTTTCAGTCTACGAATTTATGTAAAAAAAAATTGAAATATTTATATTTGTGTAATTGTTTATATTGAGAATTTTAACATGTATAGATTGGTGCGGTGAGATATTGGAAAAAAACAAAGAAAAACACCGAATTTACTTATTAATGATATTCTAACGAAGAGGAAGAGGAAAAAAACCAGCAGTTTTAAGTCGGGAATTTAATACGATAAGTGTATAGGTATATATAATACGAGGGTTCTTTGATGCCGCTTGCATGCTCCTCCGCGCTTAGACACAGTAATATTCAAAAGAAAGGGGCGTGTGCATCATCACACACACACACACATAACAAGTCCTCTTTTCCTTTTCCACCCTCTCTTATATCGCCCACTCGACGCCAAAAGCGTTGTACCCAGTAGCACTATGGTGAATATATATACATACATGAAGGAAAATTGGATAAATTGGACGTGTTGATTATAAACTAATAGTTGTTGAATTATTGAGATATTATACAAAGACAGTATATGTATAGAAAAGATATTACAAGAAGGTGGGCTATTTTAATCCGTCATAATTCCGTTTGTAAAATTATAAAGGAAGGAAGTTACTGTCATGTAACAGTATAAGAAAGCTCAGGTATGTTATCTGCACAATGATTTATATATAATTCCATTAAGTCACGAATAGAAATGGACTATTTCGAATGAAATATTAATAAATATATGTTTCAAAAATTTTTATTTATTTTTTTTATATTCATTTTTTAACGATCTCAAATTGAATATTATTAGTACATATAAATATATTTTTTTTCCATTTAAAACAACCTCAATACCTCTTAGACCTACCATCTTTCATTTATTACGATTTCCGGTAAGAATGCCAAAGAGCTACGCGACCCTTCAGGCGCTTGGAACTCCATTATTACTTGTCTATTAGCCATGATTAAAATATTTTGGGTTCTCGCGTGCATCAGAGATATTAAATATGTGCGCATACATACCAAAGCAATATATATTTATATATACGAATATGATGAAGTATTATGTGGAAATATTCAAAGACGGTCGGGTTCTCATGAAATGCCAGAAAATCACCTTATGCGCAATAAATAAGATCAACTCATTTTCATCATATTGATTGAGCAATAAAATAATGAAAATGATCAAATTAATTGGCCTAATGTGTAAACCAAAATTTTCTTAACTACTTAATTATTATGTTAACTATTTATGCCGATTGAAAATGGGGGAACATTTGTAATATGTACAGATTCGATCATTTTCAATGAAATTCGACTCTGGCCGTTATTGTTAATATCATTATTATTAATTGATTATCTATTAGTGTTGTCTAACAGATAATGCGTGCGGTCAATTGTCTCCATCAAAGATACAGCCATATACCCATTTAACCACAGTTCTATGTTCCAAAGACAAATATAAAATTTGTCGAGATAATTTATCTCAATGAATTAGTATATTGATATAAGAGGATTTTTCTATTTCACTTCGAGAAATTTGGAATTTTTTTTTTTTTTTCCATTCGACATAATATATATCCCTGAATATCTTTGATAATTCACGTGTATGTGAGATGATCGATGGTATAAATTAAACGACGAAACTCGTTATGAAATAACTGCGAGCTTGTGGGTATATATAAATATTATATATATATATATATATATATATCCATGGGGTAAATCACTTATGAGACCGATAATCGCACAGTGTGAATTCTCCGACGTCAATAATTCAGAACTTTATAATGCTCGAGGGCGTGCAGAGTATGCGAAGTGAGAAAGCGTTTAGAAAAGCTGGTCAACTTTATATATAATATCACCATAATAATATCACCACTTTGCTTTGGAAAATTTATAATCAAATAATCTTCAGTGAATATTCGACAATAAGTGGTAATTAAATTGTATAGATATGGATAATCAATAATGACATATAAAGAAATATTTGGAAAAACTGTTAAACATTCAAATGCTTGAATAATAGATTGAAGAAAATTGCAAAACGATACATGTCTCTTCGTATACATTCAATCCTTTGTCATATTATTCATTGTTTTTTTTTTTTAATTTTGCCATAAAAATTCAGCAACTATATACAAGCACACATATGCGTTTTTGGCCATCATCCTCTGCATTTATGTATTACCTACCCCACGCTGGACTTTCTACCACCACTACCATCACCAACATTTTGCGTCTGGCGGGTTTTCGTGAATTTACTGCGAAACGCAGTATAGTCGCGACGACGACCCTTGGTGATGGCCTGGCCAGGCCACGAACAGAACCAGAAGAGGGTCGCTAAATATTCAGGCATTACGGCTCTGCATAAATTCATTTCATTATAGCGCCACCAAACATTGCTTTTGATGCTTCAACCCCTCACCACCCTCCGTTTCTCTTCGTCATTCTCCCTCTGTAACCCCTTACTCATTTCTACCTCTGTCACCCCTCCGCGTGCCTCATCATCAATATAACGGCATCCTCTCTCCCACTGTATATTTCTACGAGCTGTATCCCTCCAGCAACTAAACTACCCGCACAACAATTGTCTATATATAACGTGTGTCTTCCCCTGACGACTTTGATGATGTGTCGTTGATACGTTGCATGCACCATTGTCACCCTTACTCTATTTCCTTATTGATGCTCTCGAGTAACTCTGTATCGCCACCTTACTTCTCATATTCTACCTTTTATCTTTCTATGATCGTGTCATCTCATGATAAACAATCAATGAAACAAACAATTCCTGATATACATTTTTTTTTAACTTAACATTGCAACGAATTTTATTAATAGTAGGGCTAATGTTGGCAAATAAACACGAAATATTTCAAATTATTCAGACACTTTAATGTCTTACCATTTTAATTTAACAGTCTCCAATTTTTTTATTATTTATAATACACATTGAGTACTATATGAATTTTTCTTTTACCTTTTTTTTCTCTATAGGACATTCTACCCTTTTTCGGATTCATTAAAACAGTGCAGAATACGTAAATAAGGTAAAGGATTTGAATAGATCATATGTACAGTGGGTTTGAGATGTAATAAGTGAGGGTGTATGTTTGGATAGGAATATTATGCCCCAACAGTGAGTATATATATATACATGCAAACCATCAAGCATCGCCGTGAGATATCTCTATCTTCGCATCTACAACTCTCTCCCCATCTCTTTCTTCCTCTTTCTCTCATACATATGGAGTATTTCATTATATCAGACCTGCTCGATGTATAATTTACTTTTAGGTGGACTCACTTCATGACGTGTGTCGTCGTACGTGCGAGTACGAGTGACGTTTTTTCCCACAAAAAAATGAATGTTTAATATGTAAACAAAAATTTGCATTTTCAAATATTGAAAAAATCATTGCAATGAATATTTCAATTCACTTTACTAATACAATTGTCAATGATTATACGTATTCTTAGGAGACAATTTTGATTGATTACTGTTCTTTTTTTTCTTTTTTTTCATAGTATTTATGTTTGATAATGTTATGCTACAAGTGATCATCGGTCATTATAGCTATGTGTGAAATGAATTCGTACAGAAATTATGTGAACCTCAATTATCGATATTGTGCCGGTTTGATTAATTCAAATTCATGAGGTATACGAGTATGTGTGAGTTTATGGATGTACCTATGTGTGAGTACTTAACTAACTTATTCGCATACATTCTGATACTTTACAATAACTAATAAAGCTATCCGGTTAATAGTCGACATCATTTCTATTGATATAAATGATAGCATTTTGAATTATTCATCATTCCAATTAAAATACAATTATTATTCGCTAGGAAACTAATAATGAATTTATAAAAAGGAGAAAACAAATAAACTTAAATGCCGTTGTAAAATCAAACGAAGAATGAAAAAAGAAAGGAACGAGAACAAAAATAAAATAAAATAAGATAAATTCAACAAAGATAAACCATTTAGTCGTTGATGTATTCTGTATTCACACAAATGGTACATGAATTTTTAGGTTTTCCCTGCTGTGGATGTTAAAAAGAATATGCAAACCGTTCTTTTTACTCATGACACATACACAGAGACAACACATGGTCGCCGTATTTCGGTTCGTCTCTTCTAGCGTCCGAGGTCCGCAGAGTGAATCGGACATTTACAGTAACACAATTAGGCCAACAATCGATAGGAGTCACTAGCGATGAGTACAAACGAACTCACTGTATCATGTTTTTAAATTTATTTATACATTTTTACTTTTCTATTTATCCATTTGCATTTTATATTTATGTAAAAAGCTAAAAAACTGCTGCATTATAATTTTTCTTTACTTGCATAATTTATTTTATTTTTTAGATGAGTAGAAACGGACTGTATTTCATCCGACAAATGACATATTAAAATGAATGTGTGATTGAACTCGTTGATCGTTTGAATTTATCGCTAGGTACTGTCTGACCACCTACGTTCTTCTTACCCTTTGTTCAATATAGGATTTCACCCCCCCTCTGCATTCTCTCTCAGTCCCCACTTCATTCACATATCAACGAATATATATATATATATACACGCTATTATCCCCCATCTCATTTAACCTCATTGTACTTTTGCATCCATTGTTTTTAAAATTACAAACCCCACTTCTATAACCATTACAAAATCAATTCAAAGTTTTTATTTATTTTTCCCTTCTCTCTTGCAGTTTGAATCATTTTCTTTCTCGCATTTCCATCAGGTTCGCTGCGTTACAAGATATACCATTTTTCCGGATTGTCCTCTGTACTTAATGAAATATATACAATATATGATTGTGTTTGTACATTGATCAAGCAACAATTTATAATTTTTGATGGGGAAAAAACCAATATGCCAAATAGTACATTAAACACTATTCAATTGTATTCTATCTCTTTCCCTCGGTTTTCATTCATCTAACTATTATCCCTTAATTGGCCAATAAATAATTGCCCAATAGCGTCATCAATTTGCACGATATATTCAGTAAAATTACAGACCTCAAACAAAATTGATTAATAATTTTTGTTTCACCAATAACAGTCATTAAGGTGAATTAATAATGAAAAAATTGGCCAGTATAAAATTGGCTTCGCGCAATAATCAAATAATTTAATCAATATATATATATATATATCAATTGTTTAATGAACACTTATTATTAGATATGCAATAATTATCATTCACATTTTTATTTATATCAGATGGCAAATGTCGTGCACACGTTTTGAAAATAAAGCCAAATAGTCATCGGTGTACATTTATACCTATCTATATAAATAATATGAACAATTTTCAATGTGTGTCGCGTTAAATAGCATTTGAAGGCACGCATATACAACACAATATACTCTCAAGCCGCATAAACGCACACATCCATATACATACTAACATTTTTAGTGGTATAAATCATTGAAAACGAAAACATATCCCCGTGGCCACGCAAATTTGCCAACACCCAACCGCAACGGCACGCAAACAAGCGCAACCCGAATCATGACGCCACTACTACCACCAGCATCAGTACAAATTTCATATATATATATATATATATATATATATATCTATCTATGTGTATATATACATGGATACATAGAACCACACATGTATATATAAAGTGAAGCAACTACTGATGGCGTTTTGCAATAGGTGTATAGGTGCGAACAGTTTCAATATATAAGCACATATATATACGTGTATGAAATCGATGTGGCACGAGAGTGGCGATCAACGAGAGCGCCATATCGAAGTGTTCTACCATGGATGATTCGTCATTGCCGTGGGGCGCGCGTGCCACACACACCAATTCATGACTCCCCAGCATGTTCATTTACGCATGTATATACACCTACATATTTGCAGTGTATAGATGTCATAGATATATATATATATATATATATATTGTATCGCACGAGCTTTTTCGCGCACGATGAAACACAATTATACAGATATATAGATGCTGATACGTATATGCATGTATTGGGAGTTTGCACTTTGGTTGAGTATTTTCATGTTGAAGAAATGCAAGAATGTGAATTTGTCCTTAAAAAGATGACAATTAATAGACGTAATTGGAAAAAAGCTAATAAAATACAGTTATATATTGGCATTAGAGAATAAATATTTATTAATATTTGCATTTATAATTATTAATTACATACCTGCAATGATATATAAGAATGAGAAACTTGTAAATTTTTTAACAGTGCAATATTCAATTACGTACCACATATTCTAACTCGCCATTATAACTTTTCATGAAATATTTATGTATAATAATAAAAAACAATGGCCGATTTCTCATTAAATAACATTATAATATTTATTTCGAATTGGAAAATTAATTTATACATATGTAGATGGGTGATATTAATATCTGTTATTGTCAAACAATTCACAACATATCACCACCTGTATCTATATATATATATATATATATATTTGTGTATTTACTCGGTCTGTTGCGCGTTGTCAGTGACTACTGCGTGAACCGCTCGCGCGGGCACCACTCTGTACACTCTCCATACAGTCATCGCGAATGGTCAGCAACGTGGACGTTTGGGCACCACTCAATTACTCGCGAAACACTGTGAAATCATTTACTCAATCATTTGGTTACATCAACGGACGCGAATCGCGACACATATGGTGAAAACCGCGCGGCGGCCTACAACACCCGTATCAACATCCGCACAAACACATACATATACATACGTATAAAAATATACGCAATATTACAGGGAGAATTTCAACTTGTCCCTGTTCATCAAGAGCGATTGATGAAAAAGAGTATGCACACAAAAACATATACTATATGCATATATAGATATTTTCTTGCACTATTTATTTATATTTAGTGAATTTCATGCAGAGAATTCATATATATATATATATATATGTGTGCAAGTGCATGTTTGTCGAATACTATTGTATTTCACTACGCGGGACATTCAATGATGGAGTTAGTGTATCTATGTGTGTATGCATATATGCTACGTATACGGTATATCGTTGTCCTGTTGATTCTCCGCGTTATATCGTTATGATGACGGTATAATAGGTGCCACCAATGGTCGGTGCGAGAGCGCGTGGGATTTAGTTTGATAAACCCTCGAGCATTTAACGTATTTCCATACAGTGAATTCATCTCATGATAATATTCATATAAATATACATAGATATAGATATATATATATATATATATATATATGAACGTAACATCATTGTGAGCTTTCATCACTTCATTCTCATTACTCATGTAAGATGTTCCATACATATACATGTATATAATAACTATATCCTACGAATATCATGATATATCATGTATAAACCAATAGATGTATCAAAATATTTATTTATTTTTTCAACTAACAAAAGAAACAAAAATGTTTGTTTCAGCCAATATACTCGTATATATATATATGTGTGTGTTAAGAAATATGCATCATGATGAGAGAGTTGACGCATTATTTTTCAAGCTCGATCGACCCGAAGCTCGCGTCGACAAAACCGATACATGCGCGTGACTACAATCTCCCGGCGGTCCGCAAAAGTCCGAATGCGTTCTCCGAATGGGTGTAAAAAAAATCGCAGGGTGGGCGGTCGTAAGGGGATGGCGGTGTAGCAATGCGCGGGAATGACGGGGGTGGCCCAATATATTGAGGGTGAGGTGTTCGGGCGACAAAAAAAAATAGGGGTGGATGGGTGGTTGAATGGGCGGTATTGTACGTCGGATGGGTGGTGTATTGCAGATCAATACAATTGCACGTTAGTGCTAATAAATAATAGGCGGTGGGAGCGAAAAAAAGCGCGCATTGCAGCAACGAACGCAACACACAAATAATACGCGATACATCAAGCAGAGGGGTAGAAGGGAGGACGAGAGAGCGTTGGGGTTTCTACCTATATTCTCTCTCTTTTCTCTCATCCAACCATATACATATATTTCTGCTACCGCGTCTCACTCTTTTTTTGTCCACACTCGCTTATATCCTTTATATCTATATACACGATATTCTCCCATTTTTTTTCCTACCCCTACACACCCTTATGTATATGATGGCGCAAGCACAAACTCCGCTTCCTCCCCGTCGAGGGCACCGCCATTTCCGGACAAATAAACACCAGTCGACGTAATTTTTGGGAAGCTGGACATGCTCGAAAGTACTCGACGAAAAGTAAACGACCAACATCGCTATTTTTTATTTTTATGTTTGTAGTCAACAACAAGGAAAAAAAATTATTTTATCTCATCAATATATATATATATATAGGTATATATATATTACTTCTATCATTAGCATCTATGCGGATTCTTCCGAATTTAATCGTGGTACAAAACAAAAAATTGAAATATTTATGATTAAACGGAAAATCTTTTGGCCAACATCGCAACGTTTCCCCCCCCCAAAATAAACCAATCTTTTGTGCGTGAAATAAAATGAGAAATGAAAATGAAAAAAAATGAACAAAAATGGAAACTGGCAAATGAAATGAAAAAAAAATCTGAATACCCTATTCGCCCGCGCGCACACATACGCTTATAACATTTTTCTCACGCATGTATATACGAATCAACGGACCAACATGCAACAATATAGGGAAAGTAAACTCACCGAGTCGTGTGTGGCTCGCCTGTCAAACATTAGTTAATTTTGAAAAATTGCACTAAACACACGCGCTATATAGATATATACGTCGGTGAATTGGCTTTCAGAAGCTTTATACAGAGGGAGGCCAATCGTGGGAGACACACACTCTCATATATATATATATGTGTGTATTATACCTACATACACCCTTTTCTCTCCCGTTATATGTTGGCGTTTCGGAGGCTGGCGCGTAGGTGTACACAACGTCCCACTTTTCCCTCGACTGCTCGGGAAAGTTAACATGTATGTGTATAAATGCGTATGTATGTAGCAATCCCTTTTTTTTTACGGTGCCCTCTCAATACTCGCCTCCCGCACCGGGGAACCACTCACATCCACATACACACACGTTAATGCCTGAAAAATGTACAGCTATTTTTTATTTTTTAATGCGCTCTACCCCGCTACCGTCACAATGCGTGATGTAGCACATCCCCAAATGTATACATACACATACGCATCTACATTTCTATAAATGTATGTATATATACGTATACATGGACTTACACAGAGGACAAAGCTTCTAGTATGCGCACTCTTCCCATTCTCCTATCTTTTATTCCCGTTTTTTTATTTTTTTTTATTGCTGTATCGATAATTTGTTTGGATAATTCCGAATGGTATTGATCCAGGACGTACATCCTGCAGGATACACACACCATTTCTATGGAGTAAAGTGTGAGGGGAAATCGGGGTTTATTAGTTTTATATGTATACATAAATTTTTTTTTTTATTTTGAAGATTTCGATTGATGAATTATGTTTAGAATAAAAATATTATTGACAAGTCTTGATGGATTCTTATTCTTTTATATTGATTTTACGGGGTTTGTCGGCAAGCAGTGAATAATAACTGTCGAAAAATCCTCGATAAAAACAATGAGTCAAAAAATATTATATATATATATATATATATATATATATAGAGAGAGAGAGAGAGAGAAAGAGAATATATGTAGATGGAGACGACTCAAGTTTTAATTAGCTTTTCCGAATTACTGATGTAGCCACGCGCGGTTGAGTTGTCGTCGCGCACCGGACGCCTTTGCCCGACAACATATATATATATATATATCTACGTGAATATAAAACAAAAGAGGAGAAATAAAGGTTGGCCAACCGACTCCTCTTCTCTCGCTCACTATAATACTCTACACGACGACTACGCTTGGACAATAGCCAAACTCATACTCCTCTTCTCTCCACTTTCACCTTCTTCATTTCACCACTATGGTAGAACCACCACCCAACCATCCGTCCACCCACCCACCCACTTACCCTGATTATATATACAGTAATCTTAATGAAAAGTCTGCTTTGCAAGAGTTACCACACCAAAGTCATTTTCTCAGCTATTATAGAGTTATCTTACTCTGCATCAAAAGTTGAAAAGCACAAAAAAAAATAACAAACGAACGCCCGCATCATCATCATTATCAACATTATTACCACTTTATTTCCATTTCATTTATTTATTTATTCCATTTTCCATTTTTTAATATAATAATTAACAGTTTATATGATAGATAATGAAACGTTTGTTGTATATTCTCTGAGATTTAGATACCCATGCAACGGTCACAGCATTGTTTAATAAATATAAATATACTGCGGCTATACTTGTGATTGAGTAACTTGACATTTTATTAAATTTGGTGAGTTATAAGGTGATTCAATACCGCTTTTCATAAACGAGAGTTTCAATAGCAAATGGGTTAAGTTACCATTGAATACTTGATATACATACATAAACGCACTCACTCGTCATATGAAAAAGTTAATTAATTTCATAAATGAGACGACATTTATGATTATTGTGTATCGTAGACGAGGTGACGTGGACACACACGTAATACATATATCATATAGATTCATAACGAGTGAATGAGGCAAAAAGAAACAGAGAAAAAATGGGGAAGAAGGAGAGTGATGCACGGAGGCTGTTCGCTACTGCAAGATTGGATAGAATCAGCAGTCTGCGAGTAACAATAGGAGAGGCCTGAAGAGGGGTTGAGAGGAGGTTCAATTGAAAAAATAATTTAATGTGTCCTTTTAATTAAACAGAGAGGGACAGGCGGGCCTTCGGGTAAAACACGCGCGCGCGAGGCCAACGAGAGGAGAATAGGAGGGCTGGGCGCGGCTTGGATGGACGCGGAAATTTAAAACCTGATCAATTGATAGGACGGAATGGAAAAAAAAAAGGAAAAAAAAATATAGGGTTGCCGAGTATATGTACATGTGGAGATGAAGGTGACGGGCAGCGGGGCACAAAGGGGTTGGTGGTAGTGACGTTGGTTGAGGCCAAACAGGAGGGAGTATGCCGCGACACGCGCGGGGGTGGCGGGACAACGAGTGAAGGTGGCTGGGTGGAAAAGGGTGCAGAGGAGTGTGAGAGGGTTGCAGGAGGTGGCCCAGGTAGATGGGATTGCCGGGGCATTATTCTGAAACGCGAATTTGTTCATTTGTTTCTTCTCTATGTATATATAGGCGCTGTGGCAGCGTGTGTGCATCCTTTTATCGACTAAAATCCAGGCTTCGAATTACCGTGCAAATGATTTTTTCTGTTGCTTTTGCCATTTTTTCCTTTCTTTTTTTTTTTTACTTTTACGCTTTGTTATGTTTTTTGTTTATTTTATTTTTTTATTTTCGTTCGATTTCCGTTTATTTTATTTCAGACTCGAACGAATAAATACATTGAATGCGCTTGCGCTTATAATATACTGCGAAAAAATTCCAACAACTGGTCAACACTTGTAGTGTTCTTTATATCTTGATGAATGAAAATTTGTTGGAAAAAAAAAAATTTCTAATCATTAATAAGAATTTCGAGAAATTAAATTAAAAAATATTGCTTATTGACGCATACAACTGGAGATTTAATAGAAGATGAACGGAAGCGTAAATCACTCAACATATAGATTCTTACTATAAGATGTTGGCCGTGATTCCATTTGTGTATGTGGATATAAGTGTGTGTGTGTGTGTGTGTGTTCGGTGCAATATTCAACTTCTCGATCTAATATGGCTTGAGGCAGCGACGAAGCGGCAATGTCACCATCCGCTTCGTCCACTGGTCATCTTGAATATTGGAGAGACGTAACTTTGGCCAAGTGGAAGTTATGAGATTCGTCAAATTATTGCGCTTCAATGTATTTCACATCGTTCATATCACTGTGCGAACTGTCGTCTTCATATTAAAAGAATATATATATTAAAAACGATATCGTAACACTTTTCAGTAGTTATTATTATTATTATTATTATTACACACTAATAAGTTCAATTCAAAAATTGTATATAATTACTGTCAATCGAATGGAATATATTCAAATTCTAGGGGAAATATGTACTTAAATTGTACATTTTACATGACAAAAATTGGAAATGTAAAATATAAATACTTGAAAATTTGTCGTTATTTTAAGTGCACTCATACAATATTATCAATTGACTTTGTCTGAGGTATGGCTAGAAATTTATCACTTTCACTTTGAATTACGTGTCGAATTGTACTTTTTAGTCCATACATTTATAATATTATCAGAGTTTCACTGATTTATTACATTTACTTATTACTTAAAAGCTATTTGAAGCTATCCTATGAGAAAATGCAATGAAATTAATCAGTGGATAATATGAAATTTACATTATAAACTGTTGAGATTATGTAAAATGAAATATTTTCAGACCGATCAAAATGGCAAATATATATAATGGCCTCAGTCATATGCAAAATTAATTTTATAGAATAGCGAAATGTCATTGGGATACATACATATAGTCGCCAATCTAACTCAACCATGCTGATTGCGAAGCCATTCGCGTCGATTGGAATGGTAATCAACTAAGTAACGTTAACTAGGTGTACCTTTGCTCGTTACTCCGCACGAGAAAAACTGAAACTGACGTACTGGTTCTATAAAAAGACCCGAGGGGGGCAGTTGCTATACGCGAGTCACTGACAATTTTCGCATCGTGTCGGATCGATTTTGCCAGTAAAAAAAAAATGAATTGAAACAAATGAAAAAAAAGAAGATACGAATGTACAGTGTGTGAGAATTGTCGCCTGGATCAACGAACTATGCTGGGTCATATTTTTTTTTGCCATGGACTGATGTTTGCCAACGATATTTGGCGAAAAGTCGTTAGAGTTCCATGAGACTAACTCTAAAAATATCTATATATATATATATATATCTGTTAGTTCACATATGTGCATATAGGTACATTTTTATTTATTCGTCTTTTTTTTCTTCGCATATTTTTAAATATAATGAAAATTTAGATCTTATATTTCGCTGTTGATATAATATGAAATTAAAATCAAATAGTAATACAATAGAAAGAATGAAACTATTGAATTGATCACATGGCTGTACGTAAATATAGCGCGTAAACTCTCCGTTACAATTTTTTCGTGTGCAAATGTCTCATTTTCCATCTCTCTATTCATACATAGAGTATAATTCAATACCCTGTATGTAATATATATAATCGGATTTAAAAACCACGTGATATTCTAATGTAATATCGATCAAAATCGCCTCATTTGAATGTTGACCGTTAGAATGGGCAAATGAAAAATGCAAAGCAAACCCGATAGATATTTTTATGTGCCATCATTTACCTCTTCCGCTTAGGCGCTCTCCTCCATCTTTCATTGCTTCTCTCTTTACATACATATATTCTTCATGGATCTCTTCAAGTAGTCAGTGTATACATCAACTTTATATAGCATTCAACCAAACATATACCGAATATATTCATGCGCGGTAAAATATATGTATGAATGCACATATACGCAAGCCACAAATTTCAATGTTCTGTAGTTGGTCATCGTGTATAGGTATATATATATATCAGAGGTTTCTAAATGGAACTCACGTGCGTACATATCAACATGTGCATATATATATATATATATATTTATGTAAAGTTATGTTATATTTAAACGTATTGTTATACGTGAAGATACACAAAATGGACAACAATGGGCATCTATATGAAAATTTATTTACAAAAAGAGACAGGTAACACTAGACACTTTTAAATAATATATATGGACCTATATCTAAATTTGTATGTTAATTCAAGTGACAATATAAACGAAAAATATTTTTTTATTCATAAAATGAATGAAATTTAATTGGCATATATAAATATATATGGGTGTCTATGAAGGTATTGCCATGTTTATAAACCGCATACGCAAGTTATATATTTTACGTTAAATATCATTTTTTTCAACGGAACACATTTATTTTGCAAGAAAAGGAGTGGGAGAGAAAAAGAGGAAAAGGGTGCAGGGTGAATACTAAAAAATTGAGGTGTCTCGCGAACAAACTACTTGCTGGTGAAACGTATTTCGGGTGGAAACAAAACAAAAACTAAATAAATAAACAATTGCAGTTAATATCCCGCCCCCTTCTCATATATTATATATATATACAGGTATGAATATATTTTCCATGAATGCACTGACATTTTCTATCGCAATTCTCCATCTACCTACTCTCCCCGCATTTTCACGTCTTAACTTGCAGTCCTTTCGTTTTGATTCGATTTATATGTTGGGCCTTTGTTTTTCACATTCTATTCCTACGTACAATTATTCAATAATAAAATTCATGTGATGGTGAATTTTTTGCAATAATTGTACTTTTCATTCTACTTTTTTATTCTTTATGATGTCAATAATTGCATAATATATTTTATATATGAATGAAATATTCATTCATACATATGGGCTTTTGCCTTTTGCTGTTTGCTAATATAATTTTACAATGTTTTGCATTATCATTCAAAAAAAAATATATTCATTTAATGAACAGATATTACTTTAATACCCAATACGAAAGACCTGTGGTGGAGAACTTTATATATATATATATATATGTGTGTATGCGTGTGTGTGTAGTTGGTATCTGCATGCACTGATGTAGAAATAACACGAATATGGAATAGAACCTTTAAAAAAATTTTTGATTTTCAAATTTACGTTGGCAAATAGCCCACATATACAAATAGGTACACATATACACATGAGTATATAAAAACATGCATAGGACCATGAAGAGGCAACTGATTCTCTTGGTTTCAACTCGCACTCCTATATGTCGATTGTGCATTTTTTTATTCTCTTTTTATTATTATTTTCCAACGCTATATGCCAACGGCGCCAATGAATGACAAAATATAAGCTCCAAGCTTGGATTCAATCAGAAATGGCGACGCCCAACGTTCGATTTTTCAAACTGGTTGCACGCCAATAGCGGCGGGGATATACAGTGCGGAGAGTCTCTCATCAATGTATATAAAAAGAATAGGAAAAAAAAAAAATAATGAATAAATAAATGGAAGAGAAAAAGACCGAAAGCGTCGACAATCTAATAAATAATCATAAGTCTCATGAAACAGGAAAATTCTCTCTGTCTTTTTTGTTTTTAATAAATAGCTTTTTTTCCTGATGCATACATGAAAATATTTTCGTACATATGGCGCTCAACTCTTCAGTTTTATTACTCTAACATTTTAATACTGTTTACATAAAGTGGAAATATTTTTAATATAAAAAAGACAATAATAAAGTACGGAATATTCATTCGGAAATTTCCAATCGTCGACACAATGTGAACTCGTTGAAAATCAACCACATTTATTTATTGTTTCATTTCTCCATATATATATATACGCAAATAGAAAGAGTAAGCCATCCTACTATGTATTACGATGAGCAACGCCAGTTACCGCAACATACCCTCTTCCTTCACCTTCGTTTCTTCATCCTCAATATATAAATGCTCTCACATATATATATATATATATATATATATATATATATATACAATACAATTGAGGCGAATTTGAATTAAAATCTCCAGTCAACATTCGAACTCTAGTCGTGCCGACTGTGATTGTAAATAATAAAATCTATTTCGACGTTTAATTAAATCGCACGAGCGTGATATAAAAATTTGCCAAGATTATTGAATTTATTATTTTTTATTTTTTTTTTTTTTTTGTTTCGTAGCATTTTAGCGACGTGCACAACCCCGAATGTGTGAGATTGTGTATACATATAGATGTGAGAGACCCACGGTATATACACATATATGTTCCTCTTTTTCACTGCGCATATAGTCCCCTTATGATTAAATAGGCGCGGGGTAGTCCCTACTGTTGAACAAGAAATGGTTTTTTTCTTCACTTTTTTTCCATTTTAAACGTAGGTATATATTGAGCTTGTAAGTGCTTTCACATAAATTTTTATACATATCTACATCGATTGATATTTAATGATAACACAAAATTACTGTCCATATTGTAAAAATGAAATAAATAATATTTTCGAATTGAAATAATTGAAATTCTACTGCAACCGAGATAAATGAGATAATTTTATTGGTGAGACGTGAGGCGCCAATATGATCGGCTATAAAAATTCAGCAGTCTAATACTATAATGATGGTCCACTTTGCAAAATAGCTCCGGACGCATCACACCGGCCAACAAATATATATTATACAGCCCGTACTCGCACGGGCCTTTGGATACATAGCCACCGCGCAACCAACAAGTATATATACTTGTGATAGGATAATCGTAATGTACTTAATGGTAAATGGAGGCATTCAAGAGGCTGTAGATTCATATAGCCACACTTATAATAGTCGTCGTAACTGTGATATCTCAATGGATATCACCCCTAATAAGTACAAGTGGAACAAAATAGCCGCGTATAATCTTGCGCAACAAATCAAACAGTCCAGTCGTGTATATTACACATATGGCTTATTAAATCCAACATTCATCCTCCTTTCATCGCAAATACACATATTATTATATATATTTATACATCACAATAGTTAGTGTAACATTGAGAACAAAATAATTTTGTACATGTCTTATTAAATTTAATTAATAAATTGACGAATAAAAGAAAAATTAGTATTATATACATTGTAGATTGTCTATGAATACATTGAAAATAGAATTTTTTTATAAATTTATAATATTATTACATAAATATATATATATATATACGTGGGTGTGGGTATGTGTATGTACACAAAGAGGAAACAAGAGAGAGTGAAACCAGATAAAGCAGATTTGACCAGCCATATTATAATTAATGTTCTTTGGTGTTTGGAACAATTTAACGGTAAAATGCATTGCCAATTGCCGATATATACAAACACAGTAAACGGAAACATAACTCATATATCTTAACACTTGTACGCATTATTATCAGTCGCACACTCAGTTATATCGGGATATTTATCAAAATTTCTCTCATTGGTGGTACGCGAGCATACACGTGATCGCTTTCAATTTAAAACGAATGATTTTTACTATCTATGTTTTCTCATAATGTCAATTGATGAATACGAAAAATTCCTAATTTATTAATAAACATTTTTAATGTTTTGTCGAAGGACAAATATGTGAGTAATTAGTCAGCAAATTCATTGAAAATCCAATTGAGCATTAAAACCAAATGTTCACAATGAGATGTCACATATCAATCTTTTGTTTACATATATTTGTTCGTATGAGCTAAATCGCTTCCCCGTCGTAATTATCGAATTGGTTAGATATCAAATCGAGATAAAATATTCATTATACAATATAGTATATTATATCTACTATATATATTGAGCTTACATTAATTTCAGTAATGGTGTGACTGATGGTTGATTAATTAATAAAATGATTGTTTAATTATTGTTATTGGCAATCCTCAATGGACTATAAACAAAAATATTTATCGCACGTTTCTCATTGAGTTTCAAACTCACAATTTAAAATATTCAATTGATTAAAACACATATTAATGAATATTAATGGGAAAAATATCCGAGTGAAAATTTAAATTGATCTGACGAAACAACAATATTGTTTTCGCATAGAAGTCACGTAAGTCTGCAACAGAATTATTGTACGAGAGGTAAAAATGATGAGAGATAGATGGGTCCAAATAAAATACAAAGAAACCAACACTTGTCTTTTTATAACTTTGCTTCTTGGACTTGAATTTTAATTTTTAATGAAAATGAGACCTACTCGCCAAGTCACTGAGCCGGCACAACATGAATTGAGATAGAGAAAGAAAGTGAGAAGGAGGAAGCGAGAGCGAATGCCGCAGCCGGACTGTATATGGCGATGATGAGTAGCGGACTTGAACGTGCGGCAAAGACATCGACCATGAGTGAGAGAAAAAAAACATGAAAGGGGGATTGAATGTGAACAATGAACACGAGAGGGCCGTCCCAGTGCCTTTGGCCACGCACACCCCTACCTCCACGTTGGTACTTAATGTCGTTGCTCTGGAATTGTCATGTACCTATATGTGTGTAATTAGTAAAAAAAAGAGTTGTAAAGTGAAAGAGGACATTGGAGAAAGTGAAAATTCAATACAACCATTCGGTAACGAGATATCCTTTATCTCCTTGGCAAATTACTCAAATTATAATCAATTGATATAATTTAAATTACATTTTCTTTTATATTGTCAAGTTTATAAAATTGTACTCAGGAAATTGCCAATTATATTAATCTCGTCAGCAATTAAAAAACAAAAACGAAACACAATTTTTGCTCCTTTTTATTCAACACACATGACAATATTTTGTCAGCTCTTCATATACGAGGAAGAATAAACGAACAAAAATGATATAGACCTATGTTTGTACACATTTATGTATACATATGCATAGACAGTATGTTTTTAGTAAGTATATGCGTACGTAGCTTTATCTTACGAGTGGGCTGTTGGGTGTGTGACCGCAGGCATCCCTCACAGCAATTTTTCTTTCATTATTTTATTTACTCATTTCTTCTACATCTTCTCTTTATTCTCATCTTTCCCCCTCCTTCTCTCAATGATTTATATATTTATATACACGTTTTATGATGCGATTCATTATTTTTGCTTTATGAATAGCAGTAAGTTGAGAAACGAAATACGAAAAGTAAATAAATGCAGTATTTTTCATCATATCAGTTAATCAATTAATTTTTTTTATTTATAAAAAACTATATGAGGAAGTGAGACGAAAGGTGTCTTATACTCTCTCATCACAACGTGACGACACGTCCAAACTCAATTTAATTGATTCCGTTTGTACATTCGATCATGTAAAATCATTCACAAAAGGCGAAGACGAAGACTCTGCTAGAAATCTTGGACACATCTATAGTAGTTATAGTAGTGGTGGTAGTAGCAGCAGTAGTAGTAGTAGTGGTAGTAGTGGATATGGTGTAGTCCGCCCTTCCACGCTCTGTTAACAATAGAGCGAGACTCACGTGCGCGAGAAATCAAGTGTTCTCACAGAGCGTTGCCTCTCGAGTAGAGAGGGGCCGCATGCATAATACAATGACCCTGCTAAGTACTATTTTAAAACAATGCTGAAATTGCTTTAGGGGATAAAAATGAACGAGGTATAGAGCTAAAGGTGTATTTCTATCCACTACTTCTTTCGCATAGGGCTCTATGTATATATGTATATATGCATGAGCGTTGCACATGTGGGGTAGTTATAACCTTCGTCATATAACTATTCTCATCCCTCTGCCGCCATCTTTCTCTCTGTCGTCACAGTACAAAGCTAAGCCTTTGAGTCAGAGTTTCACCCAGTGCACAATAAGGCGAACAACTTTTCTCTTACCTTTATATTTATTTCCTCCTCTTTCCTTTTACACCATTTGGCGGAAGCAATTTTTTCATTTTCAACTCTATATATAAACAAAAAAATGAGCAATATTTTCATAATATTTGTCAAAGTAATTTTGTTATATGGAAAAGACGCGAAGTCGGCAAAGTCACGTGAAATAAATTCGAATAATCTCATATGTGGTTCGAAATCGTATCAAGTTACGTTTTTCTAATAATTAATAATAATAATGAAGAAAATGAATTGTTGAAAAGAAAAATGTTTGGATGGAAATAACGTAACGATATATAGTAGTGAGGAGAAAAATTGCGATTAAAAATAATGAAGGCTGCGTTTCATTAAGTATTCGCGTTTTCGCATACCGGCAACTACTTATGTGCATATAACCAATCTGCTCCTATACGCTACTTACCCAACTGACGCGAAAACGGCAGCACTCAACGATTTTACAGGCGTGCGCGCCCCGCGCCAGAGGGTTGTCGGCTGTCCGTAACCTGCAGCCTGTAGTCACGTAATTAGGTGATTAAAATTAGATCTCTCGCATCGGCCAGAAACTCAATTAGCAATTAAACGTGGCATTTTCTCTAATTACGATACGTTCTCACTAATTACACTTTGTGCCACCTTATAATACTGTACAAGTAGTACGTATATATTTTATATACATTGATGTGTGGGTTATTAAATGTTTTCGGATACTTATTCTGTTTCACTTTTCAAATGTTTTCTACTCATAAATCTTCTCGTCTCATTCTCCACTATTCAAACATCATAATATCAATGATTTTCCACTGTCGACAAATTGCTCAAGTAAATAGAATGAAATATTTTGCATAAGTTTTGTTAAATTAATTATTAAGAATATGATAATTTTTTCCAATTTACAGCTGTTTTATAGGTAGAGGAGACGAGTAAAGATTGTAGACGAATCAACATCGTTGACGAGGATCCATCGGACAAATAATTGATAAATATATATATGTATATATACATGCGTACGTGCATATTGGACTAATTGCATACATCGAATATCATATCCACAATGTGCGAGGTAAATATTGGTAGCTTTCTACCGCAACAATGTTTAATTGAAGCAATATTTGAGCTTACATAATTATACTCCATTAACGTTTTGGTCAATATCAAACGCCGTTCAGCAATCGTTATATATGAGCAAATACAAATGTAAAAAGAGTATATGTATATATAGGTTTATGCACGTATATAAATATGTTTAACATTCGTTAATGATACAAACAAAAAATTTGTTATCAATATTTACTTATTCGTTATCAATATATACATTTCATGTTTACACAAAATAAACTGTGAGAAATTTGTTAATTACTTCAATGAAAATAATTTTTATTTGTTTATGTACATTACGCATATATATAAGCATAATTGTATTGTGGTTTTGAGTATTGACATCACATTTATAAACTACAATTTAATAATAAAATTTTACGTGATTGATAAATAAGTATTATTCGTTGCACTGAAATCCATACACACTGTAGTTTCGAAAGATTTTCATAATCTGATTTGCCAAATCAAACAGAAATATATAAAATTATTTTTTATTTTATTTTATTTGTTTTTTTTTATTCTTTTTTGTTTTTGCTGATCACGACAAAATTCCTTACGGCAATAAATCACGATTATTTGACCGAAGCTTTCCACAGGGTCGTATATTTTACTTACCAGTCACACGTTGGATCACCCGCTCACTATTTTTTTACTTTTTTATTTTTTTTTTACATTCATTTTTTCCATTTTTTTTTTTTTTTCGCTTTCGCTATTTTTTCACCCTGCTTGCAAAGGTATTACATTTTTAAATGGTTTTTATGTTTTGAATAGCAATGGGGCTTCCGTTGGCTTGACTCGTTCAGGTAACTATAATATCAGTTCACTATATGTGTTATGTATATATGTACTCCTTCTTCATTCGAGTCTTCCACACAACAAGTACCTACCTTCAGTTTATTTATTTATGTATCTCTTCTTGACATATTCATCGACTGTATATTACATAAAATGATGTTGGTTTCATCATCCACATGGTCGCAGTGTAACAATAGTATCTTCAATAATTTCTACATAACATTTATCCACGAACAGAGAAGACAATTATATAGAGAATGATGTAATATAATAAAATGACATTTAAATCGATTTCTAATTACCGGATGATTCTCACAGAATGAGTCGCCCATTGATAACTGTGTATGCATATGTAGAAGACATATGTTGCTGTGTATGTGAGAATATTATTTTTTTATAAATTGGAAATTTCTCACCGATAGATTTAATGGTTGTTACATGAGCAGAGATTCGTAACGCGTTGCTGCTTCGATAGGGTACTAATGAGCAACATGAAAAATTGTTGAAATAATTGGACCTATCGAACAGTTATTGATTCTTCAACAGATTGAACTATAATAATGAAACTGATTTTCGCGGTTCACGTAACTTGACTATGGTCGATGCATTCACATATTGAGGGGTTTGCATACAGTTGAACTTCTAAGTGCTGCTATATATATATATATACATTAATACAAACACATACACACACACACACACACATGTGTGAGTCATTAATGAGTTGTGTGGCAAGATAACGTTGGATGATATTGCAACTTACAGTTAGCATATATACTTTTTATCAAAATGAACCTAACGTTTCCCATATAATTACTGACATCGAGCACACACTGTCCTCTTTAAATTCTATAATTCTCACATACAATGTAAAAAAAAAATGCAAGATCTCACCATTATAACCAGTTCCATTATTAATATTAGAACTACATGTGTATATTTACTGAGAAATTTTATACTGTTTTCTTTCCCTTTACCATTTTGTTTGATTCTACCTTCTGACATTATGAACCTGCAAAATTGTGCATGTGGCAAAACATTTCTAATTCGTTTTCTTGACCGTTTTTGTTATTACTTAACAACAAGTAAAAAAAAAAAAAAAAACAAGAAAAAAAAATAGGGCGCATTGTACATAATGGTCTCTGTGTACGTGGTTCGTGCGTGCCCAAGTGGTCCGGACGCATAATACAAACATGCTACGGCGACAGATCGGAAAGCGAGAAAGAGGGCGAGGGAGATAGAGAAAAAAGAGACGTGAAGGGGTGAAATCGACAGAGAAAACAAAAAAAAGGGTATGGGCAGCGGAGACAGGGGAGAGCTATAATTAGGGGCTCGAAGGGTGGCTATGAGCGATATGAGGGGGAGGAAGTAAAAGAGGCTGACAGATGTGGGAGCATTGTTTTATGGGGAACACACACCCTCTTATACCACTGGCGAAACCCACCTCCTTTATCCCAACCTTGTACATATATTTATATATATGTATATGCATACACGCGTTCACCTTTGTGCATCAGCCTCTATGTCTCTGCTTGTATAATCTCGTGTGTATGTGTGTGTGTGTATGTCAGTACACCCCATGGTGTGTAGGGTGCTGTGATTTAAAATGGGAGCCCTATATACAATTTTATAAATCCACCAATCAGCCAAACGATTCACTCGGCACGTCCGTCAAATTTATATATGCGTGATGTATGTTGTATTTTCACGTTAAAATACCAGGATTTGCTATACATATACGTATATACTACATAAATATATTTTACAATTGACTGATGGCTATATGTGTTTTCTATAATCATTACAACTAATGATTATCAACTGTGATTTAATTTCGTTTTCATTACTACTATTTGGGGTATTATTATTCTTACAATTAACAATGCAATAAATATATGAATGCAATACAAATACCATGAAATAATTTATATCTATCTTCGATTTCAATTATACTCAATTTTTTCTCTTACCTTATATTGAATGCAGAATTATTCATCTAAGTTAATAATATTTCAAAACTATATTTTTTTTTATGTGAATTATTTATTGTCATGAAATAAAAAATTAAATCAGAATAATCAGAGTAGTATTCGGCGAACATGTGCAGTCACACCTCTCATTAGGTTTTTGACAGCCCTTCATACGCGGATCAACCCACTCTGTGCATCCGCCCGATTCTCGTTCAAAATCTCATCTCGTTCTATAGCCATTGCGGCCCCATATATATACGGACCCCCCCCCCCCCCTCTCCTTTTTTTTTCTTTTCGAAAGAGAGTCCTTTTGTTCTTTGTCTCAGTGAATGCGCGTATACATACGTATGTATATGCACCTACTCTCAAACGCGCACACACACACACACGCGATCGAAAATATTACGTGCAATAAGTCAAACGTCGAATATTAGGACAAAAATCACTTATACAATTTTGCTTCACACAATTTATTTATGAGAAAAAAAAAGATTTCTCACAAAGGAATTTATTGTGAAAATAGTATTCTGTATACTCTTACCAATTGAAGATATATATATATATAGTTTCAGTTCATTCAATTTCTTATGATAAAAGTAAGAAAAATACCATATACGACAGTAATAATTCAAATTGGCGGAGACAATACGCGTATAACAACTTGAACTGACTTCCAAACATTATCAACTAATAAGCAGAGCGTTAATTTATGGTGTTACAAAAACACTTGAGAGACAAAACGACCCACCGGTTTCTTCGTCGCCATTGTCATTAACACCACTCTCTCGGTATCTCTCTCCTCACTATTTTAACAGAAAACTCTGTATATATAGATATATACAGAAAAATAAAAGCCGGCTGTGAGACAGAATAGAAAGCGCGTGGATATACACCAGCGAGAAAATGAAGTAAAACAAAGCGCGCACAAGAAGTGAGAATGTGAATGACGAGCAAGTGTTTGTATACATACAAAATAATACATATATATATATATGAAGAGATGGTTGATGGAAGAGAGTGTGAAAGGGTAAGAGAGGGATGAAAATGAACCGCAAGAGTAGAGCAAGTGGCGTTGTGGCAGCCAGAAGAGAGAAAGAAAGAGGGAGAAAGAGAGAGAGACAGAGAGACAGAGCGGACCAGAGTGCGTGACTTAATTTCCTGCTAAATTACTACTTTAATAGGAAAGATGAACGCCGTTGATGAGGAGGGTTAGTTGGAATATAAATAGGTGGAGGGAGTGCGGGAGACGATTATGAGGGTAAGAGAAAGAGGGAGAGAGAACGAAGAGGACTAGCATTGCCATCTCCAAAACGCAACGAATATACGTATATATAGTCTATTACTCATTGCTTCTCTGTCTTTGTTACGTCCACTATCACTCTATCTTCCATTTGCTTCGACGAATTCATCGTGTCGCTTTCTTCCGTCTCCCTTTTCCACTTACCATCCCTTAATTCACCGCGCAACAAGATCCAAAGGCGCATCGCCGCTCGGGTTTACAGCGTTGTGATATGAGAGACGTATGCGCGTGCGTACACATGACAACTCTCGATGATTCACGGCCCCCAATATTTCACCCTTCGATTTGCATCCAACACATAAACCGTTGGATAGAGGGTATGGTTAAAAATAAAGGGGAGTAAGATGATGGAAGGGGGTGAAGAGGGGTGAAATAAGGAAATTGTTATGAGCTTGTAGTCCGGACTCTTAATTATATATATTATATATAATCTTACTATGTTGTGAAATAATGAAAAAAAAAAAAAAAAAACAAAACATAATAATAATGAATATATATTTCGTTATATAAATATTTTATGTGCATATTATGAATATACGTAAAACTATAACAATTAATGTTGCAGAAGAATCCTTTGGCAAGAATAATGCCAAAACCTTTTCCTTTGTTCATACGCTGCTGTCATCGTCAATGTATATATATACATACATACATGTATATATATATATATACACCCGACAATTCGCCATTCCGTACTTTCACTCTGACTGATTTCATCCGCGCGCGCCGCGACCTCTTCTGTTCCTCCTTTATCGTGCTTTCGTTATAACGTCGTAGTATTAATTATGTAAATGAGATCTCGTCGTCGTTTCTATACATTATTTGCAAACCAAGCCTCGAAGACGTGTATACATATCTATATATATATATAGTATATATACATGCACCCAGATAAAAGGGGTAAAATTATAATATAAGAGAAAAGGCAAAAGGCAACCCGAACTTTTGAGATTACCGACGACAAGAGCTCTCTTGTATAAATTTCTTCTTTTAAAATGTTAATTTATATTTTTCTTTCTCTTTTTCCCTTTGTATTTTCTCCTTTTCCCCGTTCACCCTCATATTATTTCATCTATTTATTCATTTATTTATTTATTAAACGTAATTTTGATGGTAAGGAAGAAAAAACGATGCTTTTTTTTCCAATGATTTATGAAGGTTATTTTGTGTAGAGAAGTCAATTGCGTATTTGGTGTATTGATATCTCGTTTTTTTCTTTTTATTGAATCGTATATATTAAATATATATAAAAACGTAAAATGGAAAAACTGCAAATTTTACGAGCAAATTTATTATATGATATCTCTACCTCTTATATCATATATATCCTATACACGTATATTTGTATGTATATATATTGTGGGTGGACCCCCTTACGCGCCGTTACCCATACTATCACTAAACACCCATATATTTCATATATATACACGCGTTTATGCTGATTGAAGATTCAAAACCACACTTGGTATACAAAATATGTTTAATAAAATATACTGTGAATTTTTTATGTGCGTAAAATAAAATTATATACCACACGAAAATCAATAATAAATGCGACACTCGCTAAAGGATATACATGAATAAGTATTAATCGTTTGAACATCGGTAATATGGAAAAAAAAAAAAGTACTAGAAGAAAACCGAAAAAGAATGAAATAAAATAAAATGAAATGAAATGAAATAAAAATAAAACTAGGGAGTTGGAGGGTTTTAAGAGAGAAGTTATACACAATCAGCTGAAAAGCGATTGGTAACTCGCGTCGATCACAACAAGAGTCAGTGTGAAAGAGAGATACTACGCCGGATAAAAACAGTAACAGATAAAGAGAGAAGGAGTGAGGCTGGCCGGCCGGCCGGGCAGGCGGGCGGTAGGGAGAGAGAGAGAGAGAGAGAGAGAGAGAGAGTAAGAGAGGGAGAAAGAGAATGAGAGACAGAGATCGTAAAACAGTGGCATCGAGAGTTCGACGACCCTCGCGCTTCAATTCTTATTGAAACCCTCACAAAAGGGCGATTGTAGCTTTATCTGCAGTTTGATTGTAGATTATTGATGTTCCCGCGTTCGTTCATCCAACGCGAGTGCCATCGCCCGTAAAAAAAAAACCGAAAATTCGACGGTAAAGGGTCTCATTCTCTCTTACTCTCATGCTATTCCTCTCGCTTTTACGCTTCTCCATGAACCAGTCACTGCCCAATACTACCCTTATCCTCCATATACCATCGTAACGCTTCTCTTCTCACTCTCCCTCTCGTATACCATATACGCACATATATATATATATATGTGTATATATATTTATATATGACTGTGGCACCTCCGAATACATGTCCCTGCGTACATTCTCGATGGATACGTGGAAAAGAATAAAAAATAAAAAATAAATGTACATTTAATTTGTATGCGTGTGTGTGTGTGTACAATACCATCACGATCGCATGTGTAAATTTAGTTTTTTCTCTATCTATTGAACAAAGAATTCTATAGTAAAAATCATATAGTTGTTTCGCTGTTTTTCTTATATAAATACTACGTTATCAATGGATAACGAATACATAAATGGCTATTTAGCTTTAATTTATGCATATTGAATCGTCAGGTAAACACGACAGTGCAAAACATCAACATGATGTAAATATAACTACTCATTGAATGATAGATCGGTATGCATACACGGTAAACCCATAAAAACTTGTGATAATTGGCCGATGAATGTATGAATTATTGGATATATACATATATCCGCATACAATTACTATCTGCCAATGTACTGCCTTCCAATTGTACCCAATCACTAACTAAATTATACCAGTTATATTTTTTTTCTTCACCATTACTCATTTTCCTTTTTTTTTTTTT
>CAJUYH010004283.1:0-11680 GCA_910591685.1 Galerucella tenella | reverse complement strand
TTTTTTTTTTTTTCTGTTGACACACATGGTAACAAATAAAATGTCAAAGAGCACCATGCAATTTAACATATCTTACGTTCTTGGATGGATTCCGCATTTTGATATTTATATTTTCACTAGCAAAATGATTTAATATCATGAAATTTTATTGATGTTATTGATGAGCTCGAAATAACTCACATTATATATAGATATTTGCACATATACTTGTGTATAATATGTATAAGTACGTGGCATAATTTTTTTTTAATCAATACGATGACACTGAATAGACGATACTTAAGTGGTCTTAATCGACGGAAGACGTAATTATAAGTCCATCAAGTGGGTCTTTATACAATACCCATATACATAAAATTGTACATATCTAGTTACCATATGTATTTGTATATGTAACAACTATAGTTTAATATTCATTTTTATTGCCAACCATTTCTTAAATCATTCAACTTCGTCATTATTCTCGAGTGTATATCCATAATTTTCTCTCAAAATATATACTTTAAATCGCTTACATATGAAATTTTTTAAATAAAATAAAACATTAATTAATTAGTGTAAAATGATGTTTTATATAAAAATGTGAACGTGGGCATTTTAATATAAAATGGATGAGATGCATATATGTGAATACACTGTTTAAACTATGTGGCTTTGCGATCCTATACGATGTTATATATCAATTATTATATATATGTGGATATAAAAATAAAATGATGGATCATAAAGAATGAATTTTTATTTAGAGTCATTGACAAAAAAAGAATTTCAAGGAAAAATTTATAATCTATAAATTAAACATAACTTATACAAGCGCATTCAGATAGTTATACAATCAATCAGCAATTTTATTTAAAAAAAAATGCGTCATTTTATTATATGCGTATAAAAGTAACCGATATATTTACTATTCAGCATCATCAAAAGTGAGATATATTGGGAGAAACAGAGGGAGTGAGAGGAAGGAGTGTGTCATACAACGTGTATGTTGTGTCGTCCAAAGCAGTAAAATAAAATGTTATGTGTATTCATATTTGCGCTAAAGTAAAACGTGCATTTCGAAAGTTAAATGTCATAAATTTGTCTGTCTCACATTCATACACATATGCAGCAACAAAATCCCAAACTATATCAATGTATGAAAAACCATATATATATATATATATATATATATTAACTAAACAATTACACCCTTTATATAAGAACTTTACTGCCATAAAAATAGAAAATAAATAAATTGGAAATAAAATGAAAATAAAAAAATAAACGAATAAATGAGTTTTGAGTGGATATAAAAATTACATGAAACTGTAAGATAATCATATTTAGCCATCGTATAACAAGGCCAAGTTATCAAATTGATCAAGCCAAAATAATCTGGTCGAGCGAGGGAGCGAACAGCCAGTTATATGTGCCATAAATGTACACTCCATGAGCGATACACCGTATGCCACCAGAGCGTAGTGTTGTATACATGTAGAACCATAGGCACACGGTAACGGTAGTGTGTATAGAGTGTGGACCGCAGCCAAACGGAATAGCTATATTCACTCGGTGTATCACCAACACCTATACCCATACTCACTACACACAATCATATTGCTGAATATCCAGAGAACATAACCCTGTGTCACGCGCACAACTTTACAACTCTACCATCGCGCCCCCATATTCCATTTCTTTCTTACGCGCTTGTACAATAAGTAGAAAGTCACTCTTTTATTTATACCTACTCCTACATATATACTCACACTTTGTCTTTGCATACAAATATCATACGAATAATGAATTGCAATTTATCATTCAATCAAATGATTTTTCTTCACTTTTTCGTTGACAATTATTTGCAACAATTAGTCTATTAGTTATACTTGATTGAAACGTCAAATTATGGATGACTGCATCAATATATAAAATATTTAATTGTTTAAGTTTATTCACCACCATAATTTCAACGAAAAATTATTTCAAAATAGTAATTAGTGAAAGAGAATTTATTTAAAGCTTTTATGTATATATGTATATATAGAGATGGAGATAGAGCGTGACAGGATGAAAGCAAAACTCCTATGGTCGTAAATGAACCACACAGTGTAACAGTGAAGCAGTAGAGAAACCGGCGGAATATTTCGCATGGGGTGGATGGGTTGGATGCGAAGATATTACTATAATGCAACTCTCTGGACATAAACGTGTTTACGACGCGCTGCGTTGTCATTACGCGGGCCCCTGCATCGTTCGCCCAGTGGCTCTAACTTTATCGACACGACCACCATCCCTTGACGCCTTGTAACCCACGTTATAGGCATATACGCATACACATATATTATAAGCACATATCTAAACTTATATATATATATGCATAAATGTACATATATGTACGCGTGTGTGTGTGTGTGTATGCGTGTTTCTACCACATTGTCGTGCACACCGAAGGGCAAACTCACTGCCACTACCGTTGCCACCGCTGTATTCCAAATGCTCTGTCTTCCTTGGAGAGAAAAACACCTGTCCGCCATGCTTTACGACCCAGCTCATAAATTTAATTGCCTGTAATCAGAAAAATCGGCGGCCATGTACACTTTTTGCTATGGTTATATTTTTATATATACTCGAAAGAGAAAAAAATAATCGGATCCTACCAAAAACATATGAATGAATAGAGGAATAGAAATTTTTGTTAAATTCGTATTAGGTATATTTTTGGCTCAAGTGAATTGTCCAATAAAAAACTCAATTAGATACATAAATGAGAGTGATTTAATGTACACAGATTTACGATTTACATGAAATCTGATGAAATAATATGTGATTGCGAAAATGAATATTCAATTGGAATAGTATAAATATCCATGTGCGGGTCTGTATTTCGCCGTCTCGAGCTATTATATCACAATACTGTAGCCAATACGAATTGGATTTCTGTTGAGTTTCTGCTCTGCTGATACTATATGTCTGTAGGAGTAATCATACATACATATACACTCCCACGCATAATGATGTTGAGATGAAATGGTATGATAGTACTAAGGAACCATAAACTCGTATATTGCACGACCGACAATGACTTTCCACTCTCGAGACTTGCCCGTTCAATTCACATTATATATATATATATATATAGGTGTGTGTAGTATACAATGTTTGTTACTGTACCCGTGAAAATTCGTCGTCATTCGCAACACATGACTGTTCTTATTCTATATCTACAACTGTTTTATTAGATGGTTTCATTCGACAATACGTATGAAAATGTCCATTGGCACATGTATATATACATTATACTGTATATGCGTAAGTACTATAAAATTGATAAGCATTAATAATTTATATTGTGTATTGTTGAAACATTGAAATATGTATATTCCACAATAAACAATATCAAACAGATAATTTACAGTGAAGATAGAGATGAATATTGGTTTAATATTCCTAATGACCGGAATTGGTGGATGGCCAACGTAGAATTTTGAACAGTTACACCAAGTTATATTCACACTAATACATTGATGCGTATACGCATAACCACATACAGAGAATTAACGATAAAATGCATGGGCGGCCATACAGATATACATTGAAATATGTATATTGTATATAGAATGAGAATGTACTGAGAAAGGCTGTGAATTTGTGTGGTGGAGCTCCTGGCCCTACAGCACGCATCAAACCTCTGTATGGGTCTTGTGGCAAGGAAGGGTTTAACGATTCACGTAGCTGCGTCGATTTATGACTCCTAAAACACATCGAATGCGCTTTATATGTATGTAAATTAGGTCAGGCTCTTTTGGGTTTCAACATACGGACGCTCTCGCCCACTCTCACCCACCGTCCCTACTATATATACGTGCAATACATTTACACACAAGTATATACAACATACTGATATGTCAACTGTGGAAGTAAAATGAAAGTGGGGAATATATATGCGCAGTTCATAGTTCATAGTTCATATATGAATGAGAAGAGAGGCGAAAACTGAACAATGTATAACGTAAAATTACGACATTTTGGTTTTGATATCCCATATTTTATATACATGTATCCGACTCATGAAGGGGAACATAAAGTTAAGGGAATACGATTTATATGCGCACAAAAACTTGGATTATAGACGCGGAATATATGATAAAGCTAATTCACAACCATTTTTAATATACATATATTTCCAATAAACATTCCTATTGTTTTCAGATAGCTGTGATGGTGGGTTGTGTTGGTTACATGTGTATCAATGTGTGAAGGAAAATTCCAGGACTTTAAACAAAAATAATCTTTACCAGCGCGATCGTTGAAGATTAAATTGGCATAATCAAGTAATTTTACCTTGTGCTAAAGTTTACGGTAATTTCAAAAGGTATAACATTATTCTTTCTTCTGCCAAATAAAATCATACTCATGCAATATATATAGATATATATATATATATGCACGTACATAGGTATACATTCATTTCGCTCGTAATCACCACTCTCTTAGGACTCTTTCAATGACTTTGTAAATCCTTGAAAGCTCTACCAAGCATTTTAAAGTATTTATCTACATATATATATATATATATATATATATATAATGTGTGCATACGATACGTTAACATGTCTCACGTTGAGAATGGCGAATTATGATTTGTGAGCGTCGAATCACCAGTAATTTTCGTAATGGCTCACTCCACTTAGAAAATACGACCGTGGCGCGTTGGCTGGATAGTAAAGACTCAGATATTCTCTCACAATATACCTGCCGACGCTTCCTTGCCACTTTTCACTCTCGCTACCGCAATTCCTAGTACTAGGTATGTTTCATATTAGAAGGATCACATGAATACTTACAGTATATATATCTACTGTATATGTTGACAACTTAGTAACAAAAAAAAAATATTTCTACTGAAAATTTGTTGTATGGCTTCATAAAATTCAATATTGAATTTATGTGTAGCAACAAACCAATTTTTTTTGAAACATAAAACGTTTTAATTTTAATAATCAAATGTATAATTTAAGAAGTGATAAATTATAAATTCCAATGGAGTTTGGGCGCCCTGTTTGCCGCCCTCGTAATAGTGTAGGGTTACGCGCGTTCGAATCATAAAACGAGGTAAATTATTGCAAGGGATTGCAATATTATGAGGCTATATACGAACGTTTAATGATAACAATGATCGAGGCTACTGGTGGGTGAGATTGAAGATGAGCTACATCGGCGACGACGTCATCGTACCTGTGATAACGATGGCGAAATAACATTGTCCAAAATTCATATTATTCCTACGACATTACATTCAATGTCACTCTCATCTTCACATTTTCTCGTCTTAAAAACTACATGGCCAATTATATTGAGATAGGAATACAATACCCATGAAAATATTTTGTACCTTTGCATCCACATATTTATACTACAGCTCGTGTCAATAAATTAACACCCGGAGGAAATTTGAACGTAAAATGATTTAACTGTGTTTACGGTGCAAATATTGTCATCCGGACAAAATGAAATCCAGTCAATGAGTATGTATACGGATATATGTACATGGATATATGTGTGAATATGAATATATATATATATTGCAAACCATATGTATGCTACATTAGACCTGGCTATAATAGACACCACATTCGCAATAACCCAATGGTGTTACAAAGTCGATTGCATGAAATGACATTTCATAATCGGAACAAACAGTCACGATATATCGCATACCAGTCCCTCCTTCTCTCCCTTTCTCTCCTTTTCTATTCCCCATTAATACCATATAATATGTTTTCTCGATAAAATATAAATATATATATGTATACCAGGGTTGAATGCGAACAGCATGTAGAAAATATTGATCAACGGTAAATCGAAATTAAGGAAAATTCACGACAATGAAATAAAGCGAATTTCGTATACGATATTTATTTTGTGAATCAAAAATTTGGATAGTCGATGAGAATGTCGGAGGAACAATATTACAACGACAACTAACTTCATATGCTACATGTACATATTCCAAATGAGTATAATCATGGAAAAGTGTGTGAATTTTATCTTTTTTTTTTATCCTTATTTATATTTGAGAGTGGTGAAGAATGTTTGTTACCTTTTTCCATTTGGAAATAATTCTCCGAATTTTCAATAATATATGTATTTATCTGTTGTGAGGTGTATACAATGTATACTTTTATACAAATTGTAACACAATGTAAAAATGATCGCGTGAATATATCATCAATAATGTATGGTCACAATTTCTTTGTGTATTGTATTCCAACGTCCATCAGCTGCCTCTAACCCTGTTGCTGCTACCGCCGGTGCCTTTATCCATCGCATGGTGAAACCGCAAGCATGATCATCAGTATAATTTCAACCGGACATTTATTTTTATCATCTTATGGGATGTGTGATGATCGCATGTTTTTCGAATTGTAAATGTAATGCAACATCCATTTTGATGCTAAGTTATAATCAATTCAAAGTATTCTTTACTATTCATCGAAAAATTTGACATCACTTAAGCGTCTATACGAAAAATACGAAAAATGAAAAATATTTTGGCTTCAATCTATAGTCACTCGGCCATATGCAAATTGTTGCAACTTCACAATGACTGCAACTTTTTACACCCATATAAAATAATACATATGTATCAACAACAATAGCTCCACTGTAAAATATATATTCTTCTACTATTATTTAGAATAATTGACTTATTATCCAAATCCAGAAGAACAAATAAAAAATAAAGTAGAATAACTAAGAAACCACATATATGAAAATTTGTTCTGCATATGAGTGGTACAAACATGCGATTATCTCATTCAGTTTCTCGTCACTTTTAGCTTTTTTTTCTTATTTCTGTCTTGTTGTCTTCTGTGTTTCCGTTTTTCGCCTCCTCACCGATACACTAGCTATAACCTCAAGCCAACTTTTTTCTTTCTTGCCATCTCTCTTATTCGCCTGTCCACTGGCACCTGACGGATAAACTCCACGCCTGCCATTATACACAAAACTATGTGGGTATTAAATATATACCGATTTATACCTGTGTGTTCCCAAATGTTTAGCTGTGTATGTATACATATGTCCATAGACATAAGGGTGGCACTTAAAAAGCCCCACGAACTGGCAACTTTGTTGGGTCTGTCGCATTAATTAGCTGCAAAACTTTAAACACATGGTCCAGCCGGGTATATATGTGTGGCATGGATGTTGTCTGCGGTGTATCAACAGCTAGAGATAAAAGTCCAATCCAAGTGACGGTTGTGTGGACGAGTAGCGCAGGCGGGTATACAGTAAAGACGGAGGGAGAATAGTGGACACCTGAAAAAAAAAAAAAAAAAACAAAAAAAAAACAAATAATAAACATGAAGAAATAACTTGCGGGTTCTTTCTTAGATATGTTGCAGGAGGAGTTTACAATTCTCTCTTGGGCTTTATACTTCTGGGAAGAGCGAGCACGCTCGTAAAGACCTATATATGCTTGGACCACTCACACCACTACACTTTGACTCTCTCTCTGTTATTATCCATATAGCGCGCGTAGCAATTGGGAATATACTTGACATGTATAGTCAAAGGCCAAACCTTAGCTGCGATATGTTGGCTGCCAATGGGGGGTGCATGTATGTATATATGTAGGTGTATAATAACTCTGCGTTTTTTAGTAAAACGATATTATAAAAAAAACAATATCTTGGATATATATCATTGAAAAATTATAAAAATGATGTTCCCAGGCGAGCTGGAAGTTCAATTCGTCGAGTCATTCGTGTGTATAATTTGTGTGTAATGCACGAAATGCATTTAATAAAATAGCCGCACACGAGAAGAAAAAAAATATATATGTATAAATATATACATACTTTTATGTATCTTCGTGTGGTAATATATTGTATGGAGAAGAAATGATTATATATAGCAGTAGTAGTTGAAGAGGAAGAGTTGGTAATAGCCCGGTGGCAATGGTATAACAATCAAAGAAGAAGCAAAAGCGTCCCGATGTAATATCGTTGACCACACAAATGCACGGCTACCGACGGCATGATCGTTCAATATTTTGTACGTTTAATCAAACCAATAAAAGAGAAAAGTGCTGGTAAGAGAAGAGGGATAACACAGAAACGTCATGTGATGGACGAGAACGAATAAAAATAAACGACTGAGTTATGTTTGCAATGAATAAGCAGAAAAGAGAAACAGAAGAAAGAAAAAGAAGAACCACAGCCGAAATGAAAGTAAAAGGGTAGTGGAACGATACGAGACATGTGGACGTATACATATATATATATATATTGAAAATATAAAGACACGGCACCGTACGACATGTACGAGTAAAATCTGAATGAACGACTATGTATACATGAGAAGTGCAAGTGAGGTGGTGGCGTGCTTTGATACCACTGCTACTAGTAGATATACGTGTACACGTACATATTTATATATATATATATATGAGAATGCGAATGTGTGTGTGTGTGTGTGAGTGTGTTATGGGGAAGGTGAAAGAGGTATATGACATAGTAGCCGACTGCAGAGGGTGGATATTGTCGACGAGAAACAAGGAAAATTGAATACGGGTGGATTGAAGAAGTGAGTGAGATCGACGCGATTCACATCCTCGCTCGAGACCTACAACTTTCGTGCTACACCAGTTGGATTTCCCGAGCGCGCGTCGTATAGATTTATATATATATATATATATATATATATATGTATATACACATGTGTGTGTGTGTGTGTAGCTATGCTATATGGAGTGATGGTGAGTTTTATACATAGTAAAGAGCGTCCCGCTCGTGGTTGTTCTGCCTTTCTCGATGTTGAGAGAAAGAGGAAGAAGGATGAGAATATTTCATTCATTCCGTTTTCATGTCACACGTGCATCAGAGACGCGTGAATTTTTTTATAATACATATATTATTAGATATATGAAGAATATACATGTGGTTATGAAGGGATGAAGAATTCATGTGTAGATACTTCCATCAATGCACGTAATATCTATAGCTATATTAATTGTGCGTGAAAAAAAATATGTTGAGTATTGTGATTTATAATTGAACATTTGAATAGGGTGTATTACTGAATTGTTATGAAACACTTTATAGATAATCTAACGATAAACGAGACAAATGACGAGTCCAGCCGAATATATATGCATTATGTCGATATATCTCTATAGGTTGATACATATAGATGAGGCAGGGATGATGGCGAAAAAAAATGTATCGATCACTGTTGCATTTTGGAGGCGGTGGCGATGCATCCCACCACCATTATCCCTCTAACATTCACAAATGTTTATCCACTAATACTCTCATACCAAATACACACAACCTATTCTCGCTATTCTATATATATATTCCACTCTGTGCGGCGTTGGTTCTCTTGAGCGAATCGCCAACTCCTCCTTATCGTCCTCATCGTCGATTTTAAACATTTGTTATGAATTCGGGTTATAAATTAACATTGATATCACTTCCTCTCGTCGTCTCTTTCTTGCTTTCATCTCGTCCTATATATGTGTATACATATATCAACATGATTCTACGATACATTGGGGAACCCGTAGTCGCCTCTCCTAACCCTTCATCACACTCATTTCATTCTCTCATTTTTTATATTTACGTCTCTCGATTATTCCCATCCTCTTCCTCCGTAATACCAAAAACTCCTCTCACAAACTCTTTCGCCCTAGTCTGTCATTGGGCCAAAAGTACACACGAATAAGTATCCCATGTAGCAGAGAGAGCTTGTGTGCAACGACATCAACGACGACGGCGGTGGCGGCGACGACAGTGGTGTGGGTATAAAGGACTTTATGAGAGTAGTCGTGCCCTTTTTCATAAACCCGCAGCCTCTTTTTATTTATTTTTGCCAATACATATAAGTGCCTATGGAGACACATATAAATACATTTAAAATATGTCCTATACCTTGCTTTTCTTCTCCCTCACCTTTGTCATCCTTATCATTCTTCACTACCTCCATGTACGTGTGCACATCTGCACCTCTGCATCTCCGCCACGTATTTCTGATTGCTGTTCAACTAGCGCAGCGCGATCAAGTCAGCTTTCCAACACTCATAATAATCATAACAAGCCGCGATCTCCCGCGACTAACTCGCGGTCCACCTCCGCGCATCGACTCCGCCTCCGTTACGCCTCCCCCTTAAGACCCCCACCACATTGGCGAACGAGTTGAGCCGACGAAACGGGAGGGCGGCGCGCGGCGAATACCTACCGACTACCCGTGATGCGCGATCGCCCGCCACAACGCAGCAAGTCTGCGGCACGCGAGGTTGTAAGGAACGAGTTTGTCGCCGCGTTACTTACATTACGCGGCAACGTGACACGCACGTTTTACTCTTTATCCCATATATATATATATATATATATAGTTATATGTTTATCGTGTGTATATATACATATATATATATATATAAATGTATATAACGCGCGGGTTTAAAAGAAGAAAAAATACGTTGATTAATATTAATTAAATGTCAACTTTACTTCCATAATTAATTGAAGTGAAAAAAAAATATCTACGCTCAAAATATATATTTCATGAGCAAGACACGAGAGTTATTAGTGCGGGTGTGACGGTAGACAGTGCAAGAACAGTGTAAATATAACGTCGTAATGACACAAAGCAAGGTGAGAAGACGTATAGAAGAGGAGAATGAATTGAATTTATAACGAAATTGAGCGTATTCCAGTTTACAATTACGTTCATTTCTTTATTTCTTTTTCATTTTTACATTGAGCATTTGACATGTAATATAATTTAAATATACATGATTTTTTATAGTGACTATACTTACTCAAATATAATGGTTAAATTTCTGTATATATAAACGCTGAAAGAGACTTTTCTTGTCGAATATTCAAGACTGAATTCATTGGTATTATTTTCATTGTGCCATTATTATTTATCGACCGCAATCTTTATTATTATTTCTCTTTTTTCGATGATTATCAGTGCAGTGAATTCTATATGTATATATGTGTGTATATACGCCATCAATCAATGTGATTTGTTTCTTGAAACATTCCAACAATCAACCGTGATGTTTGGTGATTTACGAACAATTTCAAAAGACGAAAAAAAAATAACAAGAGTAAACAAAAAGTAAACAATTGTCTTGAACAAATAGTATATATCATATATAGTGTGTGCGGTTATATATATACAATTACGTTTGTGTCATCGCGTAACTGACGATTAACATCAATGTCAAGAAATACGAGAAAGTTAATAGCACACAATGTGAACTGATAAATCAAACAGAGCATATTGAATTTAATAGAAACGTGAGTGAAAAAAAAAATTCCTATCAAAACACAACACGGTTTTTCATTTTGGAGCAATGACGTAACGAGCGTAACGCGCGAAAACTTTTTCGAGTTTAACGCGCATCAACATTACTCAAATTCAATTGATAAAATAAATAATATTGATAAAATATTAAATTTAAATACGAACACAACAAATAATTCAATCATCGTGAGAAAATCAACGACCGCAACAACGGGTGTTCCTGTGAGTGACGAGATTACGACGCAACGGATTTGTAAGACAGGTAAGTAATTATATATGTAACATAGTAATAATACGAAATTAGAATGATCCACGATAATATATAAATGAATAACACATAAAATAACTGAATAATTAACAAAAAAAAAAAAAA
>CAJUYH010004282.1:27969-49495 GCA_910591685.1 Galerucella tenella | reverse complement strand
AAAAAAAAAGGTCTCTATTACACAACGGGAGTAGCAGCCACAGCAACATTGTACCACGCCCCAGATTTTTGGAGGTGGCTCTATACACTCTCCTCTCTGTTCTACTCCCGGTTTTTTTTTTGTTTGTTGAATCGGACACCTGATCTACTTTTACGTGCCACGTAATCATGCACGAGGTAACCCACCTTTTACGTAACTTTCACCCAACGACCTGCAGGCCATTTGCCTCCTCACAATAATTTCCTTGTTCTCTTCATTCGTTTGTTTTTTCGTTTTTTTTTTCTGTTTCTTTCTTGTTGTTTTCATATAACATTATTACATGCATTATGATGTAGGATATAATTGCATGTTGGTTATTCGGCATCAGAAATATTTTTTTCCTTTTATATTATTATTTTCGTACAAGGAGATATGTTTTTTTATTTTTCATTGTGAATAATTTGTTGAGAAATTGATGGTGAAGGTTGTAAGACTAAATGGTAGGTATCATTTCAATGTAATTTTATTTCAATTCCATTGCGGTGAAAATGAAAAAAAATATGATTAAAGGCCCTTCATTTATATTTATTCGTCATGAGAAAAAAATATTTGTACATCACAACATTATATATGAATGTTGTTATAATGGTCAGTATGTATGTATCAATATATACCTAACATTCCGATAATATCCATAGTTGTATATAATTGTCATGTCATTTAATCTCGCGTGTATTAAATCCACAAGCCTAAACTCAAAAAAAAAAAAACAAAAAAGAATATAATGTTGTATCACCTATCTATTTTGCCCGCGGCAAAAAAATCTCTCGTCAGACATGCAGTGAGAGGTCCGTTTAAATTTCGATTGTACACCATCCATTCATAGGTATATAAACCCGATTTATTCGAGGTAAAAATATCAGTTTGGTCCAGCGATCCATCTAAGAATCACTAAAATGGCTTTCAAGGTATAACTATCAACAATATAATCTGTATTAATAAAATAATCTCAATTATTATAATAGGATTAATGAATTTATTTGATATTGCAGTTTGTCGCTCTCACCACCCTCTTGGCTGTTGCCAATGCTGGAATACTTCCAGTAACATATCACTCGGCACCAGTTGGTCAATTATCGTATGCGCATCCCGCACCTTATGGCTATGCATCGCCTGTAGCTGAACAAGTGATAGCGAAAACCGTGGACTCGGAATATGATCCACATCCAGAGTACAATTTTTCATATAACGTTCATGATACTTTGACCGGTGATGCCAAAACCCAAGAAGAGTCACGTCACGGTGATGTTGTCGAGGGTAGCTACAGTCTTGTAGAGGCTGACGGTAGCCGTCGTATTGTTCATTATACCGCCGATGATGTCAATGGATTTAATGCCGTAGTTGAAAAACAGCCAGCAACTGTTGCAGTTAAAACCGTCACTCCTGTTGTTCATACTGCCCCGGTAGCGTATAAAGGCGCATCTGTCTATCACTCTGCTTCAGCCCATCAGTCAACACCAGTTTACCAATCAGCTCCAGCAGGCTACCACTCTGCTCCAGTGTATCAATCAGCACCTGCAGTCTACCAATCTGCTCCAGTGTATCAATCAGCACAAGCCGTCTACCAATCTGCACCAGTTACACATACCTACGCCAACCCATCAAGCCACGGCCACGATGCATCTGTTTATCATCACTAAAAAACTTGAATTTACACTCTATTATTTGGAAACAAAAATATCATATTTTATCTCAACTAAATGTAAATAAATTTCCATTTTCTTATTCAATGTTTGCCTATATTAAATTATTTAATCAAATCAATTATATCTACATGTATAATTTTACAATAGACACAATTGATTTTATAATGTTGGCAATTCTTGCATCATTAGTATAACTCGCTGTTATTATTTTTTCTAACGGCCCACCGTTAAACCATTTACCTTGGTCGTTTGGCAATTACTATGTGATATTATTACGAAAGATGTAACTGATTGTTATCGGTAGTATGAAATACGAAGAATTTTGGCTGGATCATGTCTAAGCACGTGCGTTACATCGCAATTTTATGAATAAATATGTTTAATATTATTAGATACTGCTTAGCCATTCGTCAGATCGTCACTAGATATATGATCATGGATGTTTTTTTAGCTTTTTGAATTACCTTTTTTTTTCATAGTGAAGGTCAGGTCTGGGTAGATATATGAAGATAGAAATTTAGCGAGAAAGCAACATTTGTTTTACAAACTCGAACGAGCGAGGAACCCAACGAAAATGGCGTTGCGAATTTATATCAAAGTAAGTTGAAATTGTTCACAGCATTTGTTTCTGTTTATATTGATTCAAAATCTATTATTTTTTTTTTAATTTTTAGATATTGATTGTTTTCACTCTGGGTGTTGCTGTCAAAGCCGATATTTCACATCTACCACCACCTCTATCATTGCCAACTCGTCCAAATCAGTCTTGGAATTATTTTACAATGGCATATCACCCGGCAATTGATGCTCGACAAGCAGAAAATAGTTTCTATCATTCAATAGGATCACATCAACAATTTCATAATTACCAGTTGAATCCAAATTATGGATTAAATCATTTTAATGATTATAAAAATCCGGAGAATATTGGAATAATGAATCATGCATATATGCCTTATGGAACTCGTCCAGACTACCCCTGGCCAGGAAAATTGACTGGAGCTTCATTTGAACTTCCATCGCGACAACTATTCGCTCAACCGTTACAACAGTGGCCACCAGCACACCAAAAAATAGAGAAACAATATCTTCCATCTAACTATGTCCCTTTAGTGTCGAAAATAGATATCCCAAAGGGCTACAAACTATTGAAAAATTGATACTAATAATAATACACAGTTGAGATTGAATAATAAATAATTATTGTCTACAAATATTTATCATTATGTTTATAAATTGAGCATATCTGGTAATCGCAATAAAATATGATTCTCATATGAATGCTAAAACTGTCTTTTATTATCTATCAATATTTGGACAAAAAATTAGCTATTGAATTAATTATTGAATTGAGCTCATGTTTGTGGCCACCAGACTATTTATTATTTGCAAAAGGAGAGGTAGAGTGTAGCGATACATTATCAGATTTCATTATAGCAACAAATATTTGACTTCTTAGTGATGATAGGCATATGGTGCCGAAACTGAGGCATAGCTGTGAGCTACTGCTGAAGCTTGATAAACTGGTACCGATTGGTAAACTGGAGAAGAATGATAAACTGGTGCAGCTTGGTAAACTGGAGCGGCTTTGTATACTACAGGTGCCGCATGGACAACTGGAGCAACAGGTTTCACTGCAACCACCGCTGGTTCTTTCTCAACGACGGCGTTAAATCCGTTGGCGTCATCGGCGGTGTAGTGAACAACACGACGGCTACCGTCGGCTTCCACAAGGCTGTAACTACCCTTCACAACATCACCGTTACGTGATTCCTCCTGAGTTTTGGAATCACCGCTCACATAATCGTTGACGCCATAAGAGAATTTGTAGTCGGGATGAGCATCGTATTCGGAATCCTCAACTTTTGCTACGACTGCTTTGACTACAGGCACAGCGTAACTGTAGTGCGCAGGGTGATCGTACGACAGTTGTGCAACTGGTGCCGAGTGATAGGCTACTGGAAGTAATCCAGCGTTGGCAACAGCCAAGAGGGTGGTAAGGGCAACAAACTGTAATTCAGAATAATTTCATTATACATATCTATAATATATTACGTGCTTAATTAATAATTGCAATTAATTGAAGTGTTTACTCAAATAATTGAGTAACTTCACTATATACCTTGAAAGCCATTTTAGTAGATGTTGATCGAATGAAGTCGATTAACTGATACTGAATTTCAAGACGATTGAGCCTTATATACTCCATCAACATAGATATCCCTACCGTTAAAAAAAATTACTTAACAGAGAATGGTCGTATTGATATTCTAATTTGGAAATGTAACTTCAGGGCTATATGAATTTTATACCGACTCTGTATAAGGTGATCGCATGAAAATGGATTAGATAACTAATGAAATACTTCTGAGATCATGCTGCATATTCATTTGCATGACATTGACGATTAAATGTTACCATTCTCTGTTAAGTAACTTGAATTTTGTAGAGTAGGAATATCTATTTGGACTGAGTATAAAAGGACCGTGGATTTTGGGATACAGTATCAGTTAATCGACTTCATTCGATCAACATCTACTAAAATGGCTTTCAAGGTATATAGTGAAGTTATTCAATTATTTGAGTAAACACTTCAATTAATTGCAATTATTAATTAAGCACGTAATATATTATAGATATGTATAATGAAATTATTCTGAATTACAGTTTGTTGCCCTTACCACCCTCTTGGCTGTTGCCAACGCTGGATTACTTCCAGTAGCCTATCACTCGGCACCAGTTGCACAACTGTCGTACGATCACCCTGCGCACTACAGTTACGCTGTGCCTGTAGTCAAAGCAGTCGTAGCAAAAGTTGAGGATTCCGAATACGATGCTCATCCCGACTACAAATTCTCTTATGGCGTCAACGATTATGTGAGCGGTGATTCCAAAACTCAGGAGGAATCACGTAACGGTGATGTTGTGAAGGGTAGTTACAGCCTTGTGGAAGCCGACGGTAGCCGTCGTGTTGTTCATTACACCGCCGATGACGCCAACGGATTTAACGCCGTCGTTGAGAAAGAACCAGCGGTGGTTGCAGTGAAACCTGTTGCTCCAGTTGTCCATGCGGCACCTGTAGTATACAAAGCCGCTCCAGTTTACCAAGCTGCACCAGTTTATCATTCTTCTCCAGTTTACCAATCGGTACCAGTTTATCAAGCTCCAGCAGTTGCTCACAGCTATGCCTTAGTTTCATCACCATATGCCTATCATCACTAAGAAGTCAAATATTTGCTGCTGCAATGAAATCTGATAATGTATCGCTACACTCTACATTTTCTCTTTCAATGAATAAATAACCTGATGACATAAACATGAGTTCAATCCAAATATCATATACCTAAAGTTACGTTACCAAATACGAATATAATTTAAATTTCATTCAATCAACAAAAATTTATCGTGTGTCAAGACAAACAAAACAAAAAATAATCATCTACACGGCTTTTTTTTATTCCGAAATATTATTAACACATTTCTTCGTAGCATATTGTGGCCACTTAAATGCCGATCCAGATTTCGTATAGATGACTTTACAGTCACTTGGCTTACGCAACACATTGCACACACACACACACACACTAATGTACACAAAATCACGTGAGTGGACCGAATTGGGCGGAGAATCCATTAAACAAATGCACCGTAATATTTGCATCAAGTGTTCAATGGTAGTGGGGTGAAGCTCAGGGTGTATATAGGGCTCAGAGTGCATCCAACCGCATTCAGTTTAACGCTCTGTTTCAATCTTGAACATAAGCACAATAACAATAATAACAAAAAAATGGCTATCAAGGTAAGATCAACATGAACAACTTCACGTAATTCGTTTTCGATTTTATAGTGAATCGTCGTAAAATGTACTATATTTAAAAACTCATTTGTACACCATTAAGAATGTTTAATTTTTTTACATATTTTCGAATTATCCATCAATATAGTTGATTATTTTCGCTGCCGTCGTGGCATCGGCTTGTGCTGGAGATCTCCTTGCAACTCATTATGCAACAGCACCAGTGGTTCCTTTGGCTTATGCTACGCCGGCAGTAGCCAAAGTCGCGACTCCTATCATTGCCAAACACATTAATGAACCCTACGATGCCAATCCTCAATACAGTTACACCTATGATGTCATGGACTCGCTTACCGGTGACAACAAACAGCAACAAGAGTCTAGAAATGGTGATATTGTCCAGGGTAGCTACAGCTTTATCGAGGCTGATGGCAGCAGGAGAATTGTCGAATACACTGCTGATCCTTTGAATGGATTTAACGCAGTGGTACGCAAAGAAGCAGCAGTTGCTGCTGCTGCTGCTGCTGCACCGATCATCGCTAAAGCTCCACTTGCCTATCCAGCACCAGCGCCTATTTACGCCAAGGCACCATTGGCCTATGCACATCCAGCCCCAGCACTCGCTTATACTGCTCAACCAGTTGCTAAACTCGCCACCACAATTTATCACTAATATTAAACACCAGTATCTGTGACAAATTACTTTGTTTCTATTAATTAATTATCTTTTCCCTAAATTTCTTTTTCTTGATATATCTTAAAAATTATTTTTTTGTATAGCTATGTAAATAAAGTGTATCAATACATTGCCAAACTTTTTACTTTCATCTCTCCAAAATATATTCAGAAAATTACTATGCACATATTTTGAACGAAATTCAAACCCTACAATGACCTACTTTAAATCGATGAGATTTTCCGAGAAGGATGAATAAAAAAAAGTGGATTCGTTGTCTCGTAAGTTGTTTGGCAACGTCTCCAATTGTGTAACCTACTAAATAGTGCACAGATATCCCTTAGGCAATTGATATATCTTCAACGAGATCGAAGACAGTGTAAGTGCATATCAATTATTATAATTGCACACTTGAACTTCGGATTTCAATGGCATAAAGGCCATATAAACAATACCACAAACAGTACAAGTATTCGTAATTGAAGAATATTTAAATTCTTCTTTCAATTATTGTTAAAATGCTGCGACTTTAAATATTTCTGTGTCGATCATTTTTTACAAAACCTGTGAAATAAATATAAAAGAACGTAAGAGCTTACGACATAATATATGAATGATATTTAATGAATGAGATCGCCCCGATCTTTCTTTGACGATTTTGAATTACTAATTCAGTGAAAGTCACATAAATGTGGGCTAAAATTAGAGAAAAAATAATAATAATACTATATTTGTGTGTTATATAAATGAAATAAAAGTATTCTTAGACACGAATATATTCGTCGAAATTCATACATGAGAATGGAAGCAAAATTCACTTTTATTTTGACTTTCGTTGGGAAAGAAAAGGGATCGTAATTGTCCAATTAAAAAAATTGGAGTAAATACACAACGCAACCTTTTGAAGTCTAGAAATCACACGAGCATCGTAAGTGTTATATTTTATTTCGATAATTCTACGTTCTCAACAATAAAATAATTTTGCGTCTGGCTTATATTTTTTTATTCAAAAATCATTTGTCAATAATGAATAATTAAAGGAAGTAAAACTCCAGTGCATTGGTATGTATGCATATATATAAATACGTGTTGATGATATAATAAAAAAAAATGTTGGGTTAATGTCCCCATATAATTGAAGACGTCTCCGTTGGAAGATGAGGCAGAGAGCGTGTATTACGCGAAAGTAAATATATAGCTGACCTCGGAAATACACTGAGCACCAAACGTCCGTGGGTATGTTACGCAAATCGCGTCATTTGCTCTCTAGATTGTGTATCGAGATGCATATATGTGTGTATATCTTGTTGCCCTGAGGCGCGACGACCCACTTTGGTGTGCGCGCACTTTCGTCTCACGGCCAAGGTTACAACTCATCTTCGGCATTACGAACTTATATGGATGAATCATCTTCATCAGATATAAAAAAATAAAAAAAAAAAAAGTAAAGACAAAAATTTATTCATGAATTCATCTCGATCAGTCTAATAATATTTGGATAGATAAACAGAAAAAAAAATTGGGGACCTGTTGATTATTTGTTTTCATTTTTTTTTTTTTTTTTTTTTTGGCATTCTGATTTTAATTCACTATGATGTAAAATATGTAATTTTTTTTAGATCAATATGACATCTGTCAAAAATTTTTCAACCAGGATGTGAAAGTTAGGCAGCATACACAATATACTGCCATGAATATCGATCATGTACATTTACTTGATGACTCAAAAACTACTAAATTATTTATGTATTCATATGCAATTGGTAAATTGAACGATTGAGAGAAACAAAAAAATATATATGTTTGATAATGATTTAATTGAAAATGAAAAGATATATTATAGACACTTGTATGGGTAAACTGATATTATTTTCATGAATATTTTCATATTATAATTGCACGATGCATAAAATTATTTATGATAATAATGATGTTGTATATTATTATTCATTTCATTCAATAGATAGTAGGGCAAACTCGATGCTTTATATTCAAGATAGATACCGCACACACGAGCCGTAACGGAAGTATTACACTTGTACACCAACGACCCAAAATCTCCTTACGCAATCTAGAGAAAGCATAGCGTATATACTCTGAGAAATTATTGACCATATCATTTTTGGTAAGTGATGATATTTAAAAATCAACAAATATTACTTGTCACAATGAGTTAGAACAAGCGAAGAAACAATATAGTCGAACATCAAAATTCAACATTAATTCTCATTTATTACAATTTCGTCTGATATTTTCACACCTTTTACAATTCAAATCGATTGTCCAGAAGATATGTATCATTAATATTTACCAACATGAGTGTACCCAGAATAAAAGCGAAAGTATATCTTCTATCCATTCGACGATTAAATTGGAGCGAACAAAACTTTTTCCGCTCCAAAGTTGTCACACTAACCAATCACGTACACATATCAGACCCATCAACTGTTTACAATGCACGTTGAGTTTTTGCACACACTCTCTCATTATCTTCACTCCCTGTTCAACCCGTTATTGTTTCCTATAAATACATTCGTACCGAATCATCCAAACAACAGTGTCGCTTTCATTCTCGCATAGTAAGCACATCATTTTATTTCTTCCATCACACTTTGATTGACAATGGCTGCTTTTAAGGTGAGCACAGTATCTAATGTGCAATACTGCTATGGGAGTTTTATTTTATTTGGTGATTATAAGTGTGACTATGTAACATGTGAATCATCTTTTGAGTTGATTTCTTTATAAAAAGTCATTTATAAGTGCATTACAAACATTTATATATGGATAAAAAAAATATATTTAAATATTTTCTGAAAATTATTTTGCAGTTTTTCATTGTAATGGTAAGTATCATGGCGACAGGGTGGGCAGGTGTATTTCCACCAAGACCCTTGGCAATTCCATCGCCAGCTTTACCTGCTGTACCAATAGTAAAACCGTCGACAGATTACGATCCATATCCTCAATACACCTATGCCTATGACGTTCAAGACAGCATCACTGGTGACTCTAAATCTCAACAGGAAACCCGAAATGGTGATGTTGTCAGTGGTAGATACAGCCTGATTGAGGCTGATGGAACAAGACGAGTAGTTGAGTACACCGCTGATCCCATCAATGGATTTAACGCTGTTGTTCATCGTGAACCAGCCATTGTACGCGCGGTGCCAGCTGCTGTTCCTGTTGCCGTTCCAGCGCAAGTTCTACCACAAGTGGGACCTGCATTATTTCCGACGTATGCCAAATCCGCGCCTGCGGTTCTTCCATTACCTCTGGGTCATCGACATGCATTTTGAAATATAATATGTGTTTACAATTTTAATAGTCCAATATTAATACTAGTCATGACGAATTATGTTCTATGTATAAATAATTGAGGAGGTTTATGATTATTATTTGTAATGATTGAAATAAATAATGAAACAAATTATAATTTGTAGAATAGTGTTTTTTATGCATTTTCATGATGAGATATTCGTTTATTTAATTTCGATCACTTACGATTGCAATATTTGCAAGCAATCAATGTGACAATAGTATTATTGTGTTTCTTTATATATTTGCTGTGTACGAGTATATCTATTTCGGTAATCGTAAATATAACAATTGTTGTTGCAAAATCATTAAATCTGAATAGTCTATAAATATTTAAATTTTAATATTCACAACATTGCAATTTCATATTTATTATATCGACGATCTTGATTATTTAAATTAAAGGAACAAAGATAAACATCTATCGATAATGATGAATTTTTAATACTCTTTGTAGACAATATTGAATATAAAATGGCAGGGAATAATTGAAATGGTGATTTCAATCGTTCAAGGCGAGCGCGAAAGTGCGCCAAGTCTTACAACATATTTTATAGACACCACACATATACACATACATAGCAATTGTCACACGTGCCGGGCATTTTCGCATGGTTTTCAGAAACTTGAGCAACATACACCCAATCGCATAGTCGTGTACTGAATTACTATGTGTTACCATGGTAAATGGGCCATTGACATTGAATTATCCATGACTAATTAACACCACTATTTTAACTTTCTATCGTTCACTGTAGATATTTTTAAATTACATCATCATAATTTCTTTTTTGTTTTGTTTGTTTTTTTTTTTTTTTCGAACATAACAAAAATTATAATTCATCCGCCATTTCTATGAAGAACTGTCAAAATGATCCATTAGACGTTGTCCATTAGTTTCAACTGAAAAAAAAAAAAAATGGAACGTGAAAAAAAAAATTGACGCACGTAAAAATACCTTAACCTCTGTCTGGATCTGGGTTCTCGCGTGTCCTTGTACGATTAGAATTAAATCTGATGATTCAAATAGATAAATTATTACACATGCGTATTATTGTCCTATTATAAATTAAATACACGAATAATTCAACATCGCCACAATATTCACTGCTTACCTGAATTTTTTCGTCATTTTTTTCATTTCTATTTCAAACATTTGTATTCCTCATGAATTAATATACTTAAAGAACAATTGTTTCTAATGTAAAAGAAGATTGCATAACGCTATTTTAATTATTCATAGTGTTGATTACAAGTGGTATAATAATTTATCGTATATCCAACGTGCATATGGAAGCCACAAATATTAGCGTGTTCTTGCACTTTCATTACACACTACTCACGCATACATAATTGTTTTCGTTGGCGTCGCGACGACCTATTATATATATATATATATATATATTGTCATCCAAACTATTACACAATGCAATTGTGCAATTTCTGTTTAAAATATATATACGTCTCTTATTTCGCAGGCCACGTATTTGCAAATTTATTCACTTTCAGTTTCAATCATTTAATTAATGATTCATAATTGCATTATATATAAATACAAAAATACACAAAATACACACAATACACAATTAAAATTAATTTACTCGAATAGTTAATTGATAAATTGGAATTTTTCAGCAATATTCTCGTAAGAACATCAATACGAAAATTGAATTGAATATCAAATAATAAACGACTAACACAATGATTGGTTACCATGTCGCGTATTGATGAGACCGCCAATGTGTTCACGAAAATATATGGCAACAATAGTGCGCACATAGGTGTCTCCGTCATTCCACACCTCGATATGAAGAAACATATATTGTGCGTTGAGTAAACAGCACATATAGTTATGAGGAGAGGTCACACACAATCCCAAACCAAGTATACAATAGGTGTAAAGTGGGGAGATGGCAAGCACTAGTGTCGTCTCGAGTGCATGAAATTGTTACTGATATTGGTTATATTGTCATCGTGTGTGAGTGACACATCCAATTGTATAAAAGCACGATCAATTTCACCCCAAGCCATCAGTCTTCTGGTGATCTACCCGCAAACAAAACATGGCTTGCAAGGTAATAATAGCGCACTCAACTTCTATACCGAAAAAATCAAAAGAAACAAAAATACATCCATCAATATTGAAGTAATGAATTAATAATTCATTATATTTCAACAATTTCAGTTTATCATTACTCTGGCAGTTGCTGCATTGGCTAAAGCTGCAATAGTCCCCGTAGCACCAGCAGTACCAGTGATCCCAACAAGACTCGAAGAATATGATGCAGCACCGCAATACAGTTTTGCTTATGATGTTCAGGACGCTTTGACTGGTGACTCCAAGGCTCAATATGAAACTAGAAATGGTGATATTGTCCAAGGCAGTTACAGCTTCATTGAAGCTGATGGAACTCGTAGAATTGTGGATTACACAGCTGATCCCATCAACGGATTTAATGCAATTGTCAGTCGTGAACCAGCGCTTGCAGCAATCGCAACAGCACCACTTGGAATAGCACCAGTTGCATCAGTTGCACCAGCGGCTCCGATTGCTCCGGCGGGTGGACCATTACCAGCGATTCCGGTCAGTGGACCTGATTCTGACGTGGAAGTTCTCGATGCGCGATCTGGACCCATACGCGAAATCCCTGGCCGAAGAATCAATGAATATTCAGGACAATTAAATCGCCAATCACCTGCCATAACTGAAAGGCGCGAAAATCAACGCGCAGTGCCTATTAGAGCTATTGCTAGTCGTTTATCCGTTGCTCCATCGGCGCCTGCATCAAAAATATTTTCAACTGAGGATATGCCTTCAGCTCGCTATGCCACTCCTGTTGCTGCTCCAGCTCCTGCACCAGTTGTTGCGTCTGCAAATGTGGCTCACCCACCATATACCGCATACACAGCTGCATATTCATCGCCTCTTGCATTTAATGCTCCTATTTCAGGTCTTACTTACACTCCTGTCAATTATTAAATTCAATATTTCTCTCTCAAAATTGTACATATATTCGTGTATGTTGTCATTTCACAATCGAGTGATAATAATATCAATAAAATAATCATTTGTAAGCCATTTTAAATTACATGTTTGATTTATTTTTATTTTCGCCATTCCACTTCAAAACTCTAGATTTTTCTAATGGAGTATTATTAAAACGGTGACACAATTCAATTCGATTTAATATATATATTTTTGTTGGATAGTTAGTTCGAATGAGGATGAAAAAATCCAGGGCATCGAATGATTGGATTATTTTGAACAGGCGCATTGGATAAATTAATTAATTGCGACGTGAACTCATGTGAGGAAACTGCAACAGCAGCAACAATAACAACCGCCACCCACTGTTCACGTAATACCTCTTTTAAGTGCCCGGCCTGACGGGATTACATAAGTTTTACCCAAACGCGTTTGGTATATGAACCGTTGCATGGATTGAATTCAGATTAACCATCCGTTGATTTCCACATCGTGTGTAATTCTATGTTATTTACTGGCAAACTCATTATCATACGTCACTCACGAATAAATACTCAATATTATGCCACAAAAAAAATACTGACCTTTATTTTATGAATATTTATTGCATTACTTATGATAATTGATACATAAAAAATTGTTTCCATCTGATATTATTTTCATTAAATATCGTATGAAATTGACGTTTTTGAAAATGAATACCAATTGTATTATTCAATGAGGAATATATAATTATTTATTATAATGAGAATATTCATTAGGGAAGGAGTGCTATCATTTCGAAAAAAGACTAAAAGGAAACCTAAAAAAGCATAAAGAGAAAAATCTCTTTCGATTGCCGTGTAGAAATATTTGCAAAAGATATTAAAAAACAATATAAAAAAAAAAGGCGATTGATCCTTTTCAAGAATTGAAGCAATAGAAAATGCGCAAATTTTGGCATTGAGATTTTCCGTAGTCTAGTAAAAGTTGTTTTACATGTGGTCCTTATGTAAATTTTCAAACATAGAAATTGTGTATTGCCCACTTATAGAATGTACGATGCAAAGAAGAAGAGCCATTAATAATTTCCACAGAAATATCGTGATAAATGAAAAATGACACAACTATAATTTTACTACTCTACATTTCGTTATTTTTAAAAGGAAATTTTTTTATCTAAATAATGTTTTTTACAAACGAAAAATTATTGTCCAGTAAAGTTTATTTAAACAACAAGAAAACATTTCCATTGGCAGGAATAAGCATTAAATTTATGTACAATCGCAGATAACACATATTATATATATCTAAAATGGGGAAAAAAAAACAGTTTGATAGATTGCCATTCAATCGATCAATTTAAAAAAGAGTCGTAGGCGCAACGGCGTAGTTCAACGGAGCATTGTAAAATGGTGAAGACAACCTGGTGGCAACTGCACGTGGAATAGTATATGCTGCTACAGGTGCTGTTACTGGCACTGGAGCGGCAATATTCCTAGCATAATACGGCGACGAAGCTACAATAGGAGCAGCGATATTTCTGGTAGCATAATATGGTGCAGGTGCAAGTGGAGCCGCGGGTAAAACTGTCCTAGCGGCCACTGGAGCAGCAGCGACAGGAGCAACTGGGGCTGCAGGAATTATTGTCCTAGCGGCGACTGGAGCAGCAACGGCGACAGGCGCAACTGCGGTTTTAGCAACGATTGGAGCAACACCAACAGCCGGCTCACGATTTACAACTGCGTTAAATCCATTGATTGGATCAGCTGTGTAGTCGACAATTCTCCGGGTTCCATCAGCTTCAATGAGGCTGTAGCTGCCCTGGACAATGTCACCGTTTCTAGTCTCATATTGAGCTTTGGAATCGCCCGTCAATGCATCCTGGACATCATAAGCATAACTGTACTGCGGTACAGCATCGAAATCCTCAATTTTCGCAAGCACTGGTGCAGCTGGAGCAACTGGAACTATCGCTGCATTGACCACATTTAAAATTACCGCAATGGTAACAGTGAAAAGAACCTATGAAAGAATTTAAGAGAAAGACGAAAAATTTTTTAATTATCAATATAATAATGGAGTATTTATTCGATAACAAAAACACACCTTGAATGCCATTGTTTGATTTGCTTTGTTACACTACCGATCGCTGTGGATTGGAAGAAGACACTGATGGCACTTAGCAGCCACGCATCGACTTTTATTCTTGAAAGATGTCACAATGCTTTGTTCATCGCCCTTCCCCCACCGGTTCGATTTTACGTGATTGACAATTGCGCAGGACAATTGACGTCTATTGCTCGATGGCAAGGGTAGTTGGCTAAGGCCACGTGCAAAATACAACGACTATTATGAAGGTCATTTCTACTTTCTTCGTTAGTCATTCAATTCATTTACATCTTCAATATTATTAGCAAAAAAATGCATAAATATATGCATACTGATAAATGATTATATTGCAATATATCCGATAGAGTTGTGTTGACAAAAATTCAATCATTTACATTTATTTATATTTTTCTACCGATTATTTTAATATTTTATATTCCCTAGTGAACTAAAGAAAGCAATGAATTTACCTCCACTTTCCTATTACCACCAAACAATCACTCTCGTTTGAATTTCGGGACATTGGTATGCGCTCGTGATACAGCTTATACAACTCTCGAAATTACTAATCGAATTGCATCACAGTTCTCACAAATGGAGGATGCGCGCAATAACCTATAATGTTATCGTTGAGAGTGGGGTCATGGGATATAAGGTTGAAACTGAACATTGAAGTGGCATCAGTCAACTGATGCACCTGGATCTCATTCGTTCTACCCGAAATGTCGTTCAAAGTACAAAAATTTATACAAAAAATTATTTAGTATTTATCATTAAATTTTATTATTCATATAATTTTTTATTCCTACAGATTATCATCAGCTTGGCGATATTTGGTGTGACCAATGCAGCAGTGGTGCCAGTTGTGGGTAGAGTACTTGGTAGATTGGACGATTATGATCCTTATCCACAATATACATTCGCCTACGATGTCCAAGATGCATTGACTGGTGATTCAAAAGCTCAATACGAAACGAGAAATGGTGACATTGTTCAAGGTAGTTACAGCCTCATTGAACCCGATGGAACTCGAAGAATTGTCGACTACACAGCTGATCCTATTAATGGATTTAATGCTGTTGTAAATCGTGAACCGGCTGTTGCTCCAATTGCCGCAAGGGCAATATTACCAGTAGCTCCAATTGCTCCAGTTGCAGCAAAAAAAATCATCGTCGCACCTGTCACAGCAATATCTGCACCTGTTAATCCACCACCAGTCATTGCCAAATATTCTCCACGCGTAAATGTATCTCCAATTGCAAGGCTAACTGCTCCACTGACCTACGCTGCAGCTGGTTATGCACTTTAATAATTATTAATTCAAAAATTCATATATCAATCAATATCATTAACTACCTCAACTACTTAAACGTGCAAATAAATTAATTGCGTGCACTTGTTTGGGTTGAATTATTTTTGTTGAATCGAGGGTCTTTGAAGCTGCCAAAAACTTTAGTAAAAAATATTTATACCATTTAATTGTCTCGTCAAAAGTATAAATAAAAATATATATAATCGTTTCACATGAACATTATCATGATTTTGTTGCGCAACTTTAAACGATTTACACGACACATGTTTACGAAAGAACAATGAGCAGGTCATCGCGTAACCGATCCGACCTTCGGGCACGGGCGTTGCATTTTAATGAATTTCACGATCCAACATTCTGTACAGCCATGGTAACTCTATATACATATATATACGTATATTTATATATATATTTATCATGTCCATTTACCGGTGGCTCATTTGAAATTACCGTTCGGAAAATTTTATATGAAATATTCATAAATATGAAATTGCATTTATTCCAGTCATATATTCTTTTCTTTCGGTTCCATTCTTTTTTTCCACATCATTTATATTCAAAATGCATACGGAAAATTCCGTGGAAACTCTCACTATTACCCTTCGCCACTTTCCCTAAAGTCAACGTGAATTTTATGACAAGGAAAAAAAAATTTCACAATAACTTTCATTTCAATTCTCATATACTGTTCATTTCATATAAAATGTTCTAGTAATTTCCACCGCCTGACTTATTCTAGTCTATTACTACTGGCATAATACATCACACAAATTAACATGCCAAATGAAACATCTCAATCGTTCAATCGTTGAACAAAACTGCCTATCATCACATCTCCCCAAATTTAATTAATCTTCTATATCAATACATACAGGTATAGGTGTCTTATAAAAACCAACACCATAAATTTGATGTGCATATATGCCGGAGGGGCCTCCACGTGACTTGGAGTGCTCTCCACAATGTCGACACAAAGAAAGCAAGAGGGGCCAGAGACTATACACACATACACTCACTCACAGGTACACAAATACAGTATGGTCAGGAGTAAAACGTGGAATCGAGTTTTTGGTTGCGGTTGTGTGTTTGGGCCCGGGCGCGGTTGGCACTTTATTGCGAAATAGCGAACGACTTCTCGACATTCGGGGCAGTATATAAACTCTAAGTAGAGTTACAGCCAGCATCAGTCATCTACCAGACGTAGCAGCAATGGCCTTCAAGGTACGTATTCACTCGCTGAAATAATCGAATAGAAATAGATTAATTTTATCAAACAAATAATACAACATTTATTATTTGTTAAAACAAAAAGATTAATAATTATATTATTTTTTTTTTTTCACATATAGCTTATCGTTCTCACCGCATTCGTGGCAGTCGCAAGCGCAGGAATTATCCCTGCTGCTCCTCTTGCCTATCATGCAGCGCCTGCAGCCTATGCATATCATCCATCACCAGCTCCATTGGCTTATGCACCAGCTACACACTTAGTCGCACACAAAACCATTAACCCTGAAGACAATCCACATCCCCAGTATAGCTACTCTTACGATGTCCAGGATGCATCAACTGGCGACTATAAAAATCAACATGAAACCCGCGACGGCGATGTCGTACACGGAAGCTATTCTCTTATTGAAGCTGATGGCTCTCGCAGAATTGTTGATTACACCGCTGATGCTGTCAATGGATTCAATGCAGTTGTACACAAAGAACCAGCGCAAGTTGCGCTAAAAGCTGTCCATGCCGCACCACTGGTTCATGCTGCGCCTGTTGTACATTCAGCACCTTTAGTACACTCTACTCCATTGGTTCACTCTGCTCCATTGGTTCATTCTGCGCCTGTTGTACATTCCGCACCAGCATACGCTTATTATCATCGCTAAATTATAAGACAGTTTCATTGTGATATATATACATATATATATATATCCATGCTCATGTATACCATAAAAATTTTTGATAATAAATTTGAGTAAGTCGCCAGTTTATAAAACGATCATTGTTAATTTATTATTGTTTCCATTATGATTTTTATTTTCATCAAATGTTAAAGGTGACACGTATATAAATTCATTAGATTCATCAACGAGATGTTTGTATGCAAAGTATCCAATGAAATCTTGATAAAATGAAGAAAACCTTGAACACATTTATATATATACATATATATGAATGTATAAATACACAAGTACGCCATTATATTTGTTTCATTTGATTTTTTGGATTGAGTGTGAGAATAATTAATTGGTCTGGAGCAAACTCATGGTTGCAGATAATTAACTTGAGGTTTATAAGTGCGGTGTATGTTTGGTGATGTGAAGAAATGATATCCATTTAAGGATAATACGAGAGGAGATATGGAGTTATCGTGAATGTGAATTGTATGCGACGTTCTGTGAGATAAGGGTAAATGAAAGAGACGATGGAATGTGTGTGGAATGGCTATTGTTTCCTTTTTTATCCTTTAATTTTTATTTTTTGTTTAAAGTTCATTGATCGTTAAAGACAATGGTGCTTTGGAACAATAATTTATTTTCAAGATAATTGGCGTTAAATGAGACGAAGCTTGATGTAGCGTGTATTATTGTTCAATGACAGTAAAATATATACATACATATACACACATACAACACATATATATCTATGTATACACTTATACAATGCATATACGTGTTCAATAAATTCACGACAACTCTACGCGCTATGACTGTCAAATGCTTTTATTTTTTACGTCGCACATTGGTAATTTCTCAACCGACTTTGAAACAAAGAAAAAAAAAAAAAAGAAACCGAAGACAATAAAATAAAATGTGCAAAAATCGTGAAATTTGAAAGTGCTATCACATCCGCCTTCAAAATTTTCGTCAATTCTCGTTGTACTGTACTTATCCCACCGAGAATAAATCATGAAACATTCGGGAAAAATAACAACTACCATTCAATAAGACGGAATAAATTACACTTAAATAGGCAAGGGGATTTAATTAAGTTCAGCTATTTTCTAGTTATCTACATGTATGTAAGAATTTGTAAACGATTGTAAAATGCACGTGGCATAATAGAAAAATACGTGCGGCTTGCATGCATGTAATTTCTCAGTGGTCGACGTAGCCAATAAAATACCAAATAGAAATAAAAATAAAAAATACATGGCTCTTTGTCTATTCACACATTGAATACATACATCGTTTTATAGCGACCCAGATTAATAGCACGCCTATTGGAACGCCGACATTGGAACGAAAGCGAAATCGCCGACCTTCATATTGCGTGGGATACAAATTACCACTTATAAATCGCTACTGAAAACACAACCAATAGCACTCCTATATACACAAAACATCAGAGACATTTCATCAATCTGCTCTCACTAACACTTCCTATTACAATCTTCCATCACGATCGACCTTGACTATATAATCCTATCCACCCACGTAATCTTAAAATCCCCATCAATCATCAACACCCACCGCTCATAAGTCCAAGCACAATTATCCAATAAAATAAGTTAATGCAGAAATCAAAAAAATATTATGGAAAGCTTACACTTTAATTACTCAACATAAATGGCAATCAAATAAACAATAGAATTACAAAAAAATAGAGTAATGATTGATAATATAAACAGCGAATTAATACAAAATAAAAAAAAATAGTGTCTTAAGATATTTCATGACAAACTGGCTTCGTATATCATTTTTTCTTCACTGTCATTAGTGAGAATATGAGAAAAGAGGCGTTGTATAAGTAACATGAGCAATATAAGGATGTGGTGTGTATTTAGCAATAACTGGTGTGCCACCAATTGCCGTCGCAAGTTTGGCCAATGGTGCTGCGTAACCTGATGTATATACGGGTGCAGCAAGTGTAGCATGAGCATTGCTATAAGTAGCAGCAATTGGGGTGGACAATTGAGCCACTGCCGGTGGAGCTCCATAGGCAATAGCCGGTGGTGCAGCATAAGTTGGAGCAACTGGTGTATAAGCTGGGGTTGCAATAGCTGCTGGTGCGCCATAAGTAGCAATGGGTGTAGCTAATTTTGCAAGTGCTGGTGCACCATAAGTTAATGCTGGCGTTGCAATTTTAGCAACTGGTGCAACTGGCGCAGCCAATGCGACTTTTGTTGCTGGTTCTTTATGAACGACTGCATTGAAACCATTGTGAGGATCTGCGGTATAGTCAACAATTCTGCGAGTTCCATCAGCTTCGAGAAGGGAATAACTGCCTTGGACAATATCACCATCACGAGTTTCATGTTGGCTTTTGTAATCACCAGTGATGGAGTCCTGAACATCATAGGCATAGCTATATTGTGGATGAGGATCGTAATCAGCATCCAATGATTTAGCTAACACTGGCGTTGCAACTTTAGCAATTGTTGGCGCTGCGTAGGCCAGAGGTGCTGCTGCTAATGCCGGTGCTGCATGATAAAGTTGTGGTGCGATGTAGCCAGCATTGGATGAGGCTATTAAAGCCAAAAGTGTAATGAACTGAAAATAGACATAGTGAATTTTTCTATGTAAAGTTGATTGAATATATGCGGTTGATACTGAAATATAATCTTTTTGCTATACCTTGAATGCCATGGTTACTTCAATTTGACGATGCGCTGGTTACTGACTTGGTTCTGGGTCCTCGAGTATTTATATACCAAACGCATCGTGATCACATCGACAACCCGTCGAATCAAATCGAACTTGCTAAAAGAGGCAACCAAGTTGTCGGTGGTGGTGGTGGTGGTGGTGGTGGTGATTGTGGTGGAAGCCAGGACATGACGTAACGTGGAAATGCACACTTATAATATAGTTGGGTGTCTGAAATTTTTACCACCTCAACAAGCGTTGCAGTAATATATATACATTATTATGTGTATATATATATATATATGTATTTATTTATGGACGTACAGTATATGTGCATGTATATAATGCCGCGAAGGAAGACATACGGGGTCGTGATCAGGTTGGGCCAATATACATAAGAACTGAGCGAGATGCTATTGCACTTTCACCGAATAAAAGCGGTACCGACTTCTTGCGCTGGACAACCGCGCCCAATGTCAAGACGATGCATATGTAATCACAGCGTAGTAGCATTCGAATATTTGTGTGTATGTGCTACACGTTATTTATCCCATCGAAGGTCCAGCGTCCAGAAATATTTCATGTGTTTGTTATTTATATATTTTTGTTTCAATCATTTGCAAGAGTTCGAGTAACGAAGCCACAAAATTGTCACCAACAATTCTCGTATTATCAAATACAATATTTGCAATTTATTTTTATTCATTTATATAGAGATTGGTGAAATATTTATTAATGTCTTGAGGTAACCCTGACACGTCAGATGTCATTGCTAATAAGCTCTATGTAATTCTTTGTATGTGTGTATGAGAGATGAGGCGTAAAAAGAGAAAGAGAAATAAATGACAATGACAAAGTGATCGACCTCAATCTCTGGCGCTTGCCCTTTTTAATGATTCACCCAACAATATTTTCATATATTTTTCACACTCTGACAACTTAATTCTCATATAAACGTTTTGGTTCGCATTAGCAAATATGACATCTACTCCGATATATCTTATTTATTTTATTATTTTCTCTTTCACCGCGATCCTACAATTCAATGTAGTAAATACCGAAAAAAAAAAAAAAAA
>CAJUYH010004282.1:0-27869 GCA_910591685.1 Galerucella tenella | reverse complement strand
AAAAAAAAAAAAAAAATGAATAATGCACAAACTTAAACAGTGAAATAAAAAAGGTGAAATAGCTGACAAAACTACTTAATCAAAGCTACATAATCATTGGTACGAATGCAATATACTTGAATTATACATCCGCCATATTTACCAAAGCAATTTATTTTAGCTATTACCCATACATCACAGAGTACTACCATCATGATCATGTCAAGTCATTAAATCGGTTACCCGATACATTTCATCCATAAATAAATGAAAACAATTCGATCGATACACCGATTTAGTCTGATTAAATAAAAGCTATTCCACTTGCCATTACCAATAAATAACGCAACTAATTTTAAACAGTCTATTATTTTTCCAATAATGCAATGGTCTCAATTGTATCCATCACCGTCGACAAAACAATCTTTAAATACGAAAATAATCGAATAGTGCAGTCGTTTATTGTTTTTTATTATTCCCCCTTCAATGAAACCAATGGAGATAAACAGCATAAATAATCGTTGAAGTAGGTCGTGCTGTTTCTGGTTCAAGTCATTAAGTATTACCAAGAATTAACCCCCTGATCTTGTCGCTGTCGATCATGAACCCATGGACGACATTGTGCTCATTTAAAATGCCACCCATTCAATTACATATATCTATCAGAAGCAATCGGTGGGACAAACAGACATTGCGACAAGAAAGCTAAATGTATTTACAAGAACAAGAAGGTATTTGAAAAAATATGGTGAAAAATTCAAACTGAAATTAAATATCGGCAATATTGTGTGACATAACGAATTCCTTCTACACCTGTATTTTTATTTTATGTTGATGCCGTGAAGCTAAACAGCATGGCAACAAAATTATTTCTCAATAACTGGAGGCAATCCAGTTTACTCCAATTAAAAAACATAAAGCATAAAACATTTTTTTTTATTTATCATTCTTTTTTTTCCTGACATCAATAAGCGTTTAATGAAGAAAAATAGTTGTGGATAAAAAGTTCGTACCTGTACATGAGCTTTATTTTATAATGTCATATAATTTCCACATAGCATGTAATGTCACATGAGAGCAATAGTCAAGTTTTTATGCTTCATTTATCATCACCAGATCGTAAATATTGACATTTATCGTGTAAGTACATGCGGACAATAATCGATCTTACAGTGAACTGAATATCGATGACAGGCATTTATTCTACAGTTTGTTATTTTCCATTTTTATTGATATAATTGTTATGGAATATACTGATAGCTATTGAACATATGACAATGGGAATTGAGGTAATTCATTTTGGAAACAAGTTAACATTGCCTCATGAAATTTATGGGCCTGTCATTTTTTCGGTGCTCGAATGACTTATATACACTCGCGGTCAATGTGGAATTGTGCTTGGCGATTCTGCAATTACCTTCACTCGTAAAAGGACGCGTCGTAAATTCTTATTATTTTTAAACGCGTCAGCTTTTTCATGAAAGAGAGAATAAATAAGAGTTGGTGCGAATGTATGGTGTTGATCGAGTGTGGTAAAATTCGATAAAATTGCATCAAATGAATATAATTCAATAAAAAAGGTGGTGGTATATATATATATCAACTACATTCGACGCTTCAGGTGAATATTCGTGATTGTATATGTATTTAATAATTAGTGTTGAAATTACAGATACCAAAAGGAAATGGACAATTTATCTTCGCTCGACGAGTCAGTATTCCATTATGAACTGCTCGATATAATCGGTTGGAAAATTACATACCATTCATGTATTCCCAATCGATAAATGATAATCATTAAATGACTTCTTATTCAATAACATGATGTATGTGTTAAAACGAAAATGTCTCAATTTATTATATACAATGTTATTGAGTTTTATTCAATAATATGTTGCATCATCGATATATATTTATTATAATAATAAATAAAATGGTCAGTATGATCGTATAGAATTATTTGGTGCATTGACCATATCTTTATGAGACGTGAGAATTATCAATGGATGTTTCCTCTATTATGTGAAGACTAGATTGAACAGCAGTGGAATCATTTCATGAATAAAAGGAATAGAGTGAGGTCCAATAGATAAAAATACAAAAATTATTTTAGGGATTGTTTTATTTTTTTTATTGTTTGTTCAGTACATGTTGGGGAATAAATAAAAATGATACTCTCGCACATAATTAATGGTAAAGAGCTGGTGCAGCGTATGAAGCGTATGCAACTGGTGCAGCTACTTTGGCGTAGGCAGGAGCGGCATAGACAGCGGGTGCAGCGTGTGCAGAATACAGAGCTGGAGCGGCGTGTGCAGAATAGAGAGCTGGGGCAGCGTGTGCGTAAACAGCCGGTGCAGGGTGTGCTGCATAGCCCAATGGTGCAGCAATCTTGGCGTATGCTGGCGCAGCGTATGCGAGAGGTGCAGCCACTTTGGCGACTGCTGGAGCTGCATAAGCAACTGGAGCTGATGCAGTGTAAGCGAGGGGTGCATGTGCAATCTTGGTTACAGCCGGTGCAGCGTAGGTAACAGATGCAGCAGGCTCTTTACGAACAACGGCGTTGAATCCATTGATGGCATCGGCGGTATAGTCAACGGTGCGACGGGTGCCGTCAGCTTCAAGAAGAGAGTAACTGCCTTGGACAACATCACCGTCCCGAGTCTCATGCTGGCTTTTCGAGTCACCGGTAAGAGAATCCTGAACATCATAGGAGTAGCTGTATTGAGGATGAGAATCGTATTCAGCGTCCACTGCCTTTGCCAACAGTGGTGTTGCAACTTTAGTAACGACTGGCGTTGCTGCATAGGCTAGTGGTGCAGCTGGAATGAAACCAGCGTTGGCTGCTGCCACAAGTGCAAAGAGGGTGATGAACTGAAATGACAAAAATAAATTGTGAACAATAAAATACTAGTAAAATTCAAAAAGTAAACAATTTATTAGTGCTTCTTTTATTTTATTTCTTGAATAATAATGATACTAAAGACTATTCACACACCTTGAATGCCATAGTTGAGTAGATTCAAAGTAGGATCGACTTGGCTTAGTGATGTCTTTGGTTGATTCAACTCTTGCTTTTATACTCAACTGACTCTCAAAGTCTCCATTGCCCCTCCACATACCCTCCAGCAGACGTCTCACAGACTTTCCAACGACTATACGCTCTTGAACTTGGCCGGATGTTTTCTCACTCCCTTTATGCAGACACTTGTGTAAAGCAACCATATCTCGTTGGATATTCGCTGTTCACCCGCTCGTAGCTATCCCTTCAAGGTCACATACACCGCCGTACACGAAGAAATATATCTCTTGGTTTCCATTACATACCGTGAAATTTAGTGCTACAAGCGAACAATGAGTCGGTGTGAAGACTCAAACGATATGTAGATAATGGGGATTTTAACACCTCCAACTCCTTCATCTTATTGTCGACAAAGGGTCATTGAAACATTCATCCATATACAGTCGTCACATTAAAAATGAAAAATAAAATTTTATATAAATTAAAATCTCGTTTACCTTCTGCTGACATAAAGATGAAACGTATGAACATTTTTTGCACACCCGCCCAATAGCATTACTGAACAAGTGCACAAAATTAATTATTTCAATGATGACGTTGGATTGAAAATAAGTGGAGCACTTTCATATAAATTAACTAAACGAGGCTATTAACGTCAAACCTTTCATCGTAAAAATGAAGCTGAATAAATAAATGAATGGGGGAGGACAATCAATAAGTTATTCCCATATGCGAAACAAATTGCAAGACATTGGCATATTTATTTTTATATTTATCTTTCAACCGGTTGTCCACAATCTGTTATCGCGATTTAACTTTTGGATTATATTTTTAAACCATATATATTTATATATTGTGCTAATAACTTTCCAAAATCAGTGTCACAATGTGTAAAATTGAGGTGACCCTTATTTCTACTCGAGTATTATATCCTCATTAAATTCTCGGTCAATTTTTTTTAATCCCACTCTTGTACAGTTTTTTATTTTTTGAATCAACCAATTACCATTATCTCGTTGACTGGTAACACAAGAGAAAGAGTGTGAGGACAACCTTGTTTCCCCCAGAATCCACCAATGGCCATGAGATTGTGGTGTGTGGGACATGGACCTCAGATTCCGGATCCATATACCCTTCACGCGATCGCACGCGTACATAGACGCTGTTTAAGTGCGCGGGTTAAAAATCATTTTTCTTCTCTTTTTCTTTTTCCATCTGTAACGAGCTTAAGATAAACAACGACGATGTACATGCGGGGCGCATATCCCATGTGACAATAAAAATAGCCATTGTATTTGCATCTTACACTGAAGATAGTATTCCAACAGCAGGATGTATATGCAAAAGAGGAAAATAAATAAACTATCGACAATCTGATAAATTTTTATTCATTTATACAATTTTTTCTTTTTATTTAGGAGCAGTAAATACCTTTTGATTAAATGCAATGGTTACGTTATACTCGATCAAATTTAAATATAGATACGCATATATTTTTAAATAGATATTAATCAGGAGAGACATTGAATGTCTAAATGTGAAAATAAGAGTGACAATTGAACGCTGAGGACTGTCAAATGAGAATTATGGAAACAATCGTGTGACTTTGTTCTCGCAATGCAGCGATTGAATCGATGAATATTTATCAAGTGAAATGTTAGGCATTCTTGGCAGCAACGATTGAATTGAGACGTGGAAAAAACCAAATCGACGCTTGACAATTGTCATCGAATTTTCGGGCAAATTCCCGACCACGCGCAAGTGTAATTGCACTGCACTTTCAGAAATTCACTTTCTTTAATCTTATAATATTTTTATTTCTTCATTGTATTGCTATTTTTAAAATTGCCCATAACTTTATAATATTTTTCTTATTAAACGCAATAATGGCTGATTAATATCTGTAAATTTATTTTTAGAAACGTTGAAATTGAACTAATGATGGATTCGTTATGTATTTGTGAGACAGAAAAGAGGTTTAATACAGATATGAAAATGAAATTAAGTAATTCGAGACAAGGCCGCGGCCTAGTCCGGTCACCGGTAGTACCCACACGATGACGGCCGGTCCACCTCACTGAGAAAGGCCGATCCTCCAACGCTGATTGGGTGTGGTCATATCGATCCCTTACCCAATTTCTTGTCATAGCATTGCCGTTGGCTACAAATTGAGAATTGTCTGACTACCGTTTCTTGATTGCGTCATTTTATATCCCCCCGAATGAAATCTCTATTCAATTCAGTAGCGTATATAAACTCAAATTCAGCTGAATGCAACCATCATTCGCTACACACTCTCAGATAAACTTCTCAAAATGGCATTCAAGGTATAACGTATCATTTTTGAAATATCGCTTCATCAATATGTATGAAATAGAAATACAAAGTTAATCAATGCATAGAATTATAATTCTCAATTTATTTTTGTTATTTCAGTTCATCACCCTCTTTGCTCTTGTGGCAGCAGCCAACGCTGGTTTCATTCCAGCTGCACCACTAGCCTATGCAGCAACGCCAGTCGTTACTAAAGTTGCAACACCACTGTTGGCAAAGGCAGTGGACGCTGAATACGATTCTCATCCTCAATACAGCTACTCCTATGACGTTCAGGATTCTCTTACCGGTGACTCGAAAAGCCAGCATGAGACTCGGGACGGTGATGTTGTCCAAGGCAGTTACTCTCTTCTTGAAGCTGACGGCACCCGTCGCACCGTTGACTATACCGCCGATGCCATCAATGGATTCAACGCCGTTGTTCGTAAAGAGCCTGCTGCATCAGTTGCCTACGCTGCACCGGCTGTAACCAAGATTGCACATGCACCCCTCGCTTACACTGCATCAGCTCCAGTTGCTTATGCAGCTCCAGCAGTCGCCAAAGTGGCTGCACCTCTCGCATACGCTGCGCCAGCATACGCCAAGATTGCTGCACCATTGGGCTATGCAGCACACCCTGCACCGGCTGTTTACGCACACGCTGCCCCAGCTCTCTATTCTGCACACGCCGCTCCAGCTCTGTATTCTGCACACGCTGCACCCGCTGTCTATGCCGCTCCTGCCTACGCCAAAGTAGCTGCACCAGTTGCATACGCTTCATACGCTGCACCAGCTCTTTACCATCATTAAAAAATAAACCCTCTATTTATGAAATAAAGAATACTTGTCTGGAAATTTAAGTTGTTTACTCTAATTGAACCAATTATTTAGTTTTTTTCTTTTTTTTTTTCGTAAAATTGAATATACATCGAATTATGACCTCGAAAACATCTCTCTTGCACCACTTTCTCTGTACGGCAAACCGGGTTACCTAATTATGACCACGCCTGGGCGTGTATGAAGTCTTGCACGTAATATACGTAATAATGGGCGTGTGTTGTATCATTACACATCGATCGCAGTGCAACAGTCCAGTTTTGCATCGATCGCCAAACCTTGATCTACTTCTTCATGCTTCCGCAGATAAATTTAAAGTCATTAATTTAATTATTCGGAATATTTATTCAGATTTAAAATATATTATACAAGAATCTTGATGAAATCAAATGATATTTTATCTATTGTACAAAATACAATGTTAATTTAACATTTATAATTCAAATTGCGCCATGGGATCTTCATCCCGCCGTCGTTTCATCTGGAAGGCTTCCATCTCGTTAGCGGTTGGTTCTTTGACTTGGTACATACTATTATACGGTCGTTTTTTCTCATCCATCTGAAGAAGCCGATCGGCATTCTTCTGATTTTCCTCCTCTTTTTCAAGTGCTCGTTTTAAAGTATCTGCGTTGCCCTTTGACTTTTTACGATTTTTCATTTTTTCCTTTCGCTTTTTCCGTTTATTTTTCTTCGAATTCGTCGCTTTACGCTCTGTCTTCGATCTAATATCAATTGCAGCTGAAGAATCACTCGACGAATCGCTTGAATCATTACTATCCTCACCATCATGTTTATTATTATCACTTTCAGAATTATCCGAATTCTTTACATATTTATCAATATTTTTCCTCTTATTATTCTTCTTCGATTGTTTCGTATTATCTTCATTTGGTTCTTGTTCATGTAATGGCTGATGTATTGGAACATCTTCTCTACTTGTCGATGGTACTATTTCACTAACGAATGATTGAGCTGCGTCGGTGGCCAATATTCCACTCTCACCAGTACAATACGAGTTTTTAATGTATGAGTGACAACATTTAAATCCCCATTTACCAGCGTGCCAATACGAGCCCCAAACTGACGTATGATTATTCGGGAACACATCTTCTTCATATTTCGATCTAATTACCTGTCTCTCTTGTCCTTTAATAATTTTTCCACACCGTGAATATTCAATGTAATTCTCAGTTTGTGCCAATAAAAGCGAAGGATCGGGAACTTGAAGATGCTCCTCACCACCATATCGATTTATAACATTGTCACGTACTTCATTCTTAAGCTCATCACGTTTTTTATCGTATTCCTGCTTCAACAACTCCAATTTCGTCGGTTCAGCCAACAAATGAACATCAACACCCTTCTTATGGGCGTCCCATGCAAATAATTGAGCATTTGCATGGACTTGAGTGTCACCAGATAGACGAACAAAGTTTTCACCTTTATAATCAACCTCCTCACCTTTACCAACATACGGATTGTCTCTCATTGATCGAGTTTTCGGATCATAATAAGCGGAATTAGGATCTAAATTGCGCAAGTACTTTGCAGTATCTTCTCTTATCCGCAAATTTCGCACAGTGATTCGTTGTTTAGAGTCAACTTTTGTACCAGGCATGTCCACTTCGTCAACATATTTATCCTCATCTTCATCAATATCCTGTTCATCATCCTCTTCTGCATTGAGCTTTTCCGCTCGCATTTGTCGTTTAGCTGCTTCAATTTTTTGATACTCTTCAACAATTGCTCGATGTTCGGATGGATCGTAGCCTGCCCATCTGTCCCGTTTCCCATCATAATCCATTGATAGTTCTGGTTGGACGTATTCATCAGATGCTATATTTGTATTGGTGTATTGAGCTCCAACTTTTCTCGGCCTTTCCATACATTCTTTTCTTTTATGCGTCACAGCACCGCAATTTTCACAAGCTCCTTTGCGAAACTTTGTTACTACTTTGGATGTATCAACCCCACGATAATACCAATCGTCAATATCATTGAATTGCTTTTGTTTTTCAGGCTGTGGCCTTTGATGTCTTAATGTTGGACCTGTCGCACCAAAATACCATGGTGTAGCGCTGATATATTGGGGAATATGAGGATTTATGTCCCTGCCTTCTTCATCAACTGCAGCAGGAGCAGTACCAGCTTTTCTTGCCTCCTCGAGCTCTTTCGCTTTCCTTCTGTCTTCTCTACTGTTTTTCTTCGGTTCGTCATCCAATCCATCTTCTTTTTTTAAAGGATCACTGATACCTTTTAGATTATATTCCATATTAATCAACAGCACACACCTGATCCTTCAAATCTTTTTCACTTTTACTTCTCAATAACACAACAAATACACTTATTTATATTTTGTAGGTTAGAACTGCTGTATATTGTTTCATCTCTACCAAACATAAGACAGGGACAGTGTGTATACTTCATTGCGCGGGAATTTTCAAATAATTGTTTGGGATCGTATATTACAATGTGGGTATAGAAAATTATACATTTCATTTGTTTTTTATAACGAAAAACATAAAATTCGAAATATTTTTTTGTAGCGCATATCACATATAATTTCTTCTTGAACCAATAATAATAATAATTATAATACCATGAGTAATAAAGAGCGTCTAAAAGTATACTTTTTTTTTTTACTATACATAATAATAATTATTATTATTATTATTATTAACTGACAGATGCATGCATATTTCGAATAATTATCAAAAATATATGTGGCTCTCAATTTTCATACTGAATGTGATGAAACAAATATCTAAACAGTGTAGACATATATTATTCTTTAGTAATAAAAAAACGTTGATAAATAAATTATCTTCAGACAGTACAAGTAAACAACGAAAACGATAATCTTATCAATTGTAATAAGTTAAGGCTTTGTTTCTTTCTTCCTTCTTTGAGGTAGTGTTCTCTAACACGAATAATTTTTCTTTTTACTATAATCAATAGTTTATCTGACTTTTATGAAAATATACTCGAACACGTATTAAATTAAACAACAATATGTCACACTTTTTTCTCTCTTATTGCAATACTAAGATTGTTGAGTGCCACCCGCACGCCCTGGCGCTGCCAATCTGAAATATAAAACAATATATCAAGTTATTGCACCAACTAATAACGATTAAACGAATAATATATTCCAGTCAATAATTTTCAATACACACCGATGAATAGTCAAATAATCATTTGCCGTTACTATTGAGGCGTCAAGTGGCGTTAAAAATCCATACTGTCGCTCAGGATGCTCTTTGGTATGCTCCACTAGAATATCCATAATGACTCGTCGATTTACTTTATCCTGAAAAAATAAAAAAATCAAATTTACGACTTTATTTGAAGCGCAAGTTGTTTACTTTTATTTGCAGACGTACCATAAAGACATCGAATTCATCTAAGAAATAAAACGGTAGTGTTGTACACTCCCACAAAGCAAGAATAAATGCAACAGTTGAATATGATTTTTCACCGCCCGAAAGAGTTTGAACATCATTCGCATCCTTTCTCTTTGCATTTCGTGGATAAACTTCGATATCAAGCTTTTTATTAGCATGATCAATTTTAATGGTACCATCATAGCTCCTCAATTCCAGTACACTGGCAAACGCTTGTTTAACTTTTGACGCCATCATTCGTTTCATTTGATGAAATTCTTTTCTACGACTTTCAACTCGATGCAAATGTGTAGTATTTGTACTAGAAAGGGTATTAAATGTTTCAATGATATTTTGACTTTTTCCTCGTTTCTCTGCCAATTCCGCTTGCAATTGTTCTTTTGAACCAAATTCTTCTTGTACAGTTTTTATTCGAATTTGAATATTCTTCGACAAGCGATTTATCTCCGCGGGTGATCGGTCAGTATTAACTCTTGGTCCCGCTTGCTCTGCTCGTTTTACAGCTTCTGTTGTCACTATCTTCTGTTTTTCAACTGAAGCCACAGCTTTTTCATAAGCAAGACGTGCATCTTGCAATCGTCGCTTTGTATATCCAACATTTAACTCCAATTCTCTTTTTTCACTCTCCAAATCGCGTATTTTGTGCTTGATATCGCTTATTTTTTCATTGTGATTACTCAATTCTTGACGACAACGATGAACTTCAGTTTCCAATTCTTTCAATTCATTCTCTAATTGTTGTATTTCATTTCGCAATTGTTTTTCCTTATTACGTACAATTTCAACTTGCTTCTCCTTTTCAATCTTCTCCTTTTTAAATATTTCACAATTATCATTTGTGTCCTCCATTATCGTATCATTCGCCTGTTCAATTTTTACTTTCAATTTATTCTTCATTGCTGATAATTGAAGTACTTTCTTATGACTATCATTGTATTCACTCAAATTTCGCTGCAATTTTTCACGTATTACTTTATGATCCTGGACGACGCGATTTAAATTATTTTCAGCGATTTGGATATCCTCTTGTAATAGTGATATTGCATCACGTGTTGATACTTGAAGCCACTTTGCTCTTTGTGCAACTTTACCGCTGTAGCAGCGATATTGTGGATCAGGAAAAAATGTATCGCCTTTTTGTGTTAATGCACGACGGCAATTTCGCGGTACATTTTGACGATTTCCCATAATTCGCTTTGCATCGGCACTTGTTGGTATCAATAAGATACATTCAGGCTCACGTTGATCAATCAAACAATTGGCAACAATTGGATTTGTTATTTCCATAGCGTCTAACAAACTTGTGTATACATCTGTACTTGTATTTCTACCACCAACATTGTGTACTCTTTGATGAAATTTGCTGCATGTAATACTAGGACCACTTTCATCAATATACACTTCTTTTATTATATTTGTTAATACTCGCGCATCCTGTGCATTATCAACGCAAAAACCGCTCAATACTCCATAACCTAAAAAACTCTCTACAGCCGGTGTCCATGTTGCATCTTTCATTTTAATAAAGGCACCCAGTGGACCACAGGGCTTTTCTTTAAAACGTCCTTTGGCATGTTCTTCATTAATACGTTTTAAAAGCCTGGGTATATTACGTCCAAATACAGTCAATGCATCGCCCGATTGTTGTTTCAAACCATTCAACTGATTTTTCATACGATTTATTCGCAACATTTGTGTGTCAATTTCCATTTTTATCGAGCGCGTTTCATTCTCCAAATAAGATTTATCCGTTTCCAAATGATTTTGCTGTATTTGATTTGTATTCAACATTGCTTCAACTTCACGTAATTCGTCTTGCATTTTAGCCAAACGTTGTTTTTGTTGATTACGTTCCTGCTCCGCATCACTATTTCCACTCTCCAATTGTTTTATTTCAGTTGTCAATAATAAAAGATCTTGCTGCAAGCGTTTCATTTCATTTTGCATTCCACGATTTTCTCGTTGTTTAGAATTAACCTCCTCTTTTTTAATACCATATTCACGTTTCGCTATTGTGTAAGCATCATTTGATGACTGTGAAGTGAGTTGGATTTCCTGTATAGAAGCTTTTAAATCCTCAAGTTCTTTATCCATTTGTTCGACTTTTGTACCGTGATACTGTTGTGAATTCTGTTGCTCTTCGTATGTCTCACAATTTCCACGCAGTAAATCTTCATAAAGTGTAAGCTTTTCCTCCTCAGCACATGCATAAGTCCACAATAATTCAATTTGTAATGCGTCCAATTGTTGCCGCGATTCGTCCAATGACTCAAGCAACTTTAAATTGCTCTCGAGTGTCTCAATTTCCAGCTGTTCTGCTTTCAATTGCTCCGCTGTATTCTCTAAGTGTCGCTTAGTATCATTACTAATTATTAATGCATTCCTGTAATTGTCTCCAATTATATCGAGTTGTGTTGCTTTCATAAAAAGAACATATTTTGTGCTTGAATTTGAATTTGAAATGAATTCACGGGCTTGATCTTGGTTCAAAACTGATATTGGATTATCTACTTGTATATTCATGCAAGCAATTATACGATCTAATTCACTTTTTTTTGTTGAGATAACATGACCATTAGCATTTTTCAATTTGTATTGAGATGTTGTGCCGAGTATACGGACAACAGTTATCGTATCACCATACGTGTCCGGCTTGTAAGCCATTGCACCAACATTTGTCAATGTAATTTCAATGATGCCTTTTGCACAATCATCTTTAATAATACCTGAAATAAATAAATCAATAAGTTAATAAAAAATTGAAAAACGTAATTTTAAATGAATAAGAGGGTAATTCAATTGATTAAATACCATTTACTGATTTTGCACGATTTGTTATGTGAGCGCGTGCACCAAGACCCACAGCGATACCCGCCACAATCGCACTTTTCCCACTGCCATTTTTTCCAACAATAAAATTCACATTTTTATTTAAATTTATCTCCAATGCATCATGACACATGATATTACGAAGGATAATTCTCGTAATTTTTCCTGCTATTGCCTGTAATCATTAAAAAAAAATCAATAATTCCGTGTCATCATCAACACACTGTCATCTTCTTCTTTACTTGCAATGTCTACAGAATAAGATTAGAAAAAAAGTGTCATTTTATAAATGAAATGTTACATACATCTTCACGTGATGATATCTCATCTTCATCTGTACTTGCACGGGATTTTTTTGCCTCTTGTGCTTCGTCAAAGGACGCATTTTTACGTTTAGTTTTTTTACTTCTTGTTTGACTGCTCATTGTAAATAATAGTTCAATAATATACCAATTAAAACATTAATAAAAAATGTTTGTTTAGAACAGAGAATGGCATTCAATAGCTGGAGGTTAAATTTAACCTTTACGAAAATATTTTTCACGTTCTACCACAATTTTTATGACAATTACACACTAAGTTTGTCAATTTCCCATCACATAATAATAATTTTTCATAATAACACGTTGTTCATCAACATGTATCACTGTTACATGGTGAAATAATGAATGTTTATCATTCCCGCTCAATTATCAATCGCCTCAACCGTTATACGTTTTCAACTGATTCTGAATTGTAATTTCGTTGTTATTCTGTTTTATATATATAGTAATATGTGTCTGAATACATAGACCAATACGAAACGAAGACTGTCGGTCGGCGTCGTTCTCAATTCCACCAATAACATAGTTGTCCGTACCCTTTGGATTTTACGTAAAAGCGCGGGATAGATGGCGCAAGTACCAATTTCCTTTGGATTGTTAAGTCTGTTTTTGAACCGCGACTTTGCAAACACCATTTTACATAATCAGAATGTATTATATAGAATTATTTTTTATTGTATTTTCTCTGTTTATTGAAGTACATACTTAGCACGATATATGACAATACTTCTAATAATTTATGGTAAGTTGAGAAAAAATTAAATAAGTTTTCAAATATCGTAAACTCTTATATTGTTGGCTTAACCTAGAAAAAAAAATGTATGCACCATATTGACCAATATAAATTTTATAACTGTTATCCGCTTAAAGAAATATAAAATAATGCATCAATAAATGCATTATAATTTAGAGGATTTGGAACCTCTAGACAATAAACTGGCAATGTAGGTATTGTCTCCTGGGAAAACCCCGAGTTTTGTCAATTGTCCTGTTTTTTTCGTTAAACCCATTCGTATCACAACTCCCACGCAATGGAAGGGGTATAGGGAGGAGCATAACGCATATCACCCACCCCTTTGTACTACTCCCGCCCTTCTGAAACTTAATCTCAAAAAAAAAATTTCAAATGTTGATCCATTAGCACTTCTTTTGATTACTAGAAGCCCAGAACTATTGAAATATTCCCAAGATCATATACTTTGATTTTATATATTAATTATTTATTTATAATGAATGGTATTCGCTCAATTTGTTGGACCAATTCAAATTCAAATATTGGCGCGCTGGTGAATCAAATAGTAAAAGTATTCCACAAGTAGAATGTACTCAATCCTCCATCTACTGGCAAGGATAAATAGACCAACGTACTCTAGTGTACCATCGAATTATTAAAAAACCTCAATATACATTAATAACAAGATATTCCAATGATTTCCACGAAATTATTGAATGGCGGTAAAATACAAAATGTATTTATGATCAAATCAATCGGTTCAAATATGTTTGAATAGTAATTTAGTTTGTGTTGTAATTCGTCAAATGAAATATCATACAAGAATATTTACTTACATATATCTAATGAAAATTTGTAGAAATACAGTAGTTAAAAACAAGAAGCAGTTAAACTATGCAAAGATACTCTTTTTATTACTCCTGCTCGACATACAGCAAAATAAATTTGTAGAAATTAACAAAAATTATAAATTACATATGTATTTATGTGATGCCAAAAGCATGTGTAAAAATAAATGGTATGATTTAACAAGTTTGTACGAGTAATTGAAAGCAAATGAGGGTGACACATTCTCTGTATTACAATAATATTGGTGAATTATCGGTATGAAATTGTCTTTTGAGAATAGATAATTGTAATATACATATTAACTGCCATGTGTAATTAAACTTCAATAGTAGGATTTACTACAAGTGCATTACGTTTCGGTTCTTTTGATTCTTCCTCAGTCTGTTGCAATTCATCGAGACCTCGAATTTTAATATTATTTTTCTCTTTAAATTCATTTATTTCTTTTCCTTTCTTTTCAATTTGTTCTTGCAATGCTGCAATTACTTTTGTCAACTGCAACAAAAGTCCAATATTAAACGATCATATTCCTCATTGATTAATTTTGTTATAATAATAACTACATAAATTAATGTGCAATTGAATTACCCTTTCCTTGTTCGTCACAAGTCCTGGTAATACTTCTTCTACTATACGTTCACACAAAATTCCACCAATCATCCTAAAGCATTTCCTCTTTGGATCCACATTTTTCAATGTATCAATAACAATTCTGAAAGAAAAAGAAAAGAATATTTAATTGTATGTAGGAACAAAAATTAATATAAAGAGCATTACCTCAGAGTCCATCAATACAAAGTGAGGTTAATTTCATTGTTTTCTTACTTGTGCTCATTCAATTCCATTTCCATTTCTGATAATTTTGTCACCATCATCCTTTGATCATTACGTAGAGCTTGGAAACCCGCGAGAATTTCTTCATTGGATTTTCCACTTTTCGGTAAAGACTTGGTTGATTTTTTATCACTGGCCATATTTGGGATTTCGATTCGCTCTAATCCTGATGAATGCCGAGTGATATAGTCGTCCCAGCGAAAGACAGGCTTTCGGCTATCTTCGGTATATGTCTCCTTCCACTAAATATCTTCTAAATTGAACCAATCCTATATCAGAATTCACCAACTACACCTAACCATTCCACCACAACAAAATAGTTCAATATTTTGGTCTTTCGAAATCTTTTCCCGCCTCAACATTGTTTATCCATCATTGAGACTTCATCATTGTATTTCCACCAATAGACTCGATATGAAGAACTCTGTAAACTGGCGTTTACATAGTAATATTTTACAGCCTTGTGCCCAAGGTAGTAAAAAATGATATGAAGGTTTACTTCATTTAGGATCACTACACTTCAGAATCAAATTGAATTTTCAAATTTCGCGCACGCGCAGGAATACACATACAAAATGATGAGGAGGTAGTATTCTTTGGGGTGGGAGTAAAAAGCCGAACATTGCCATCGTCCAGAGATGCCAGTTCGTGGGCGAATACCATATATCCATGTCGTACGATTTGGTATCTACTACAGCTATAGTGTTACCCAAGTGAGGGAAATATCCTACCACGATCTGGCATCACTGCCAACGTCCACACTTCGGCTGGGTAGGATTATATATTGTAGTTATATGTAGTGCGGCATAAAAGTGATGCACAAGTTCTAAAATGGCGAAGAAGACACTTCTTGATAAAAGTAATCAAAACGAGGATGCGGCTAAAAATAACGATGATATCCTCAACGATGATGAGGAACCGAATTTTAGCGATCCTGAGGATTATATAGATGATATTAGTGACGAAGGTAAGTTTAACATATTTCATAGTGAAATCAGTGATGTTGGATGCGGCTAAGTACCAAGCATGGCTGCATATGCTCACACAAATGGCATTTATAACATAACCTACCGTCGATTACGGTATTTTCAAAAAAAAAAAAAACCAATAACTCCGTATTGTTGTTCTGTTTCTTACAGAGCTTCTCGGTGATCTGTTAGTTCACAAGCCATCGGAAACTGATGGTGTTGAGTCGGTTATCGTGATTGATGGCACACCACAGGTTGAACCTGAAAGATTCGAGAAATTCAACACACTCATCACTAAGGTCTTTGGAAAATTCGGTACAATTGTCAATAGATTCTATCCAAAAAATGAGGAAGGAATAACGAAAGGGTAATTTATTGTATTTAGGGAATAGAAATTGAATTCCTGAAAATAATTTACCGGTGAAATGGTATTTATTAATAAACAGAATGCATTCATTCACAGGTTTGTCTTTATTGAATACAACAGTCCATTGAATGCAGCAGCCGCTGTCAAAACAACGAATAATTATAAAATCGATAAGCAGCATACCTTCAAAGTTAATTTATTCACCGACTTTAAAAAATACGAAGATATTCCTGAAGATTGGGAACCACCTACTCCTCAACCATTTGAAGCAGCGACTGATTTACATTACTACCTGCTTGAACCTGATGCGTATGATCAGTTCTGTGTTCTTCACGGAAATGGTGGCGCAGTGGCAGTACAAATCTGGCAAAATTCCACACCAGAACCAGCTCTCCAGGAAGAGCGTGCAAGATGGACGGAGACATACACAAAGTGGTCACCATTGGGCACATATTTAGCGACATTCCACAAACCCGGTGTGGCACTTTGGGGCGGCCCAAAGTTTAAAAAACATGCGCGATTCATGCAAAGTGGTGTCGAATGCATTGATTTCTCACCGTGTGAGAGATATATTGTAACGTATTCACCACGAATGGATGGCGGTCCCGATCAAAAACGCCTGGTGATTTGGGATATTCTCACGGGACAGGAGAAACGTTCCTTCATCCCTGATGGTTCATCAGTATGGCCAATATTCCGTTGGTCCCACGATGACAAGTATTTAGCATGTATGGGCGAGGACGTGTTGAGTATTTATGAAACACCATCATTTGGTCTATTGGACAAACGTAGTATAAAAACTCCGGGAATTAGAGACTTCAGTTGGTCACCAACTGACAACATACTTGCTTATTGGGTGCCTGAAGATAAGGATGTGCCGGCTCGAGTCACCCTCCTCGAAGTTCCCAGCCGAAATGAAATTAGAAACAAAAATCTCTTCAATGTTGCCGACTGCAAAATATTCTGGCAAAAATCTGGCGATTATTTGTGCGTAAAAGTGGATAGATTTGCCAAGAGAAAGGAAAAAACTGAACAAAAGTACACGGGTATGTCGTACAATTTTGAGATTTTCGATATGCGCGAAAAGCAAATTCCAGTTGACAGCGTTGAAATGAAAGAGCCAATTCATGCGTTTGCATGGGAGCCAGTTGGTTGTAAATTTGCAATCATTCATGGAGAAATACCAAGTGTAAATGTGAGCTTTTACGAAGTGCGATGTGGTCATCAGCCGGCATTATTAAAAAAACTGGAGAAAAAAGCGTGCAATCACTTATTCTGGTCTCCAGCAGGACAATTTATTGTATTAGCCGGATTAACTTCGATGGCTGGTGCACTTGAATTCATCGACACCAATGATTTCACCATTATGAATTCAACGGATCATTATCAGACATCCGACGTTGAATGGGATCCAACTGGTAGATTCGTTGTAACAGCCGTGTCTAACTGGAAAACCAACGTCGACAATGGCTATTGGATTTGGACATTCCAAGGTCGCATATTGAAACGAGTTAATTTGAACGGTTTCAATCAACTATTGTGGCGACCAAGACCGCCATCTCTGTTGTCGCCCGATCAAACCAAGGAAATTAAGAAAGGATTGAAGAAGTATTCGGCGCAGTTCGAGAGTAAAGATCGCATGAGATTGACGCGAGCATCGAAAGAATTAATTGAAAAACGTTGTGCACTAATGTTAGCTTTCAATGAATATCGTGAGACACGCGTTGAAGAATGGAATGAGCAGAAGAAACGACGTTTAGAGTTACGTTATAATATAGATACTGACACTCTAGATTCTGACACCAAGAATGTTGAAGAAGAAGTGGTCGAGTTTTTCGTCAAGGAAGAGTCTTTTATTGTAGACGGAAAATAAATAAAATTATTACGGTACTCATTGCACGTTTGCCCATGATTTGTTAATTAGTCTGTTATAGTACATCGAGACCTCTAATTGTAATATTATTTTTCGATGTAAATCATTTTTCCTTTTTTTTTTTTCAATGTAATTATACAATGCAGCAATTACTTTTATCAACTACAACAAAAGTTCAATATCGAACAACCATAATCTATATGATTAGATTTTTTTAGAATAATATCTACATAAAATAATGTGTGTATTAATACTTCCTTATTTGACACGAAACCAATGTTGACAATGACTACTGGATTTCCACATGCCATGATCACATTTTGAAACGAGTCAAACTTTACGGTTTAAATAAACTATTGTGGCGACCAGGGAAACCAATTCTTATCTCGTTCGTAGAAATAAAAAATCAAGGAAGGTCTGAACAAGTATTTAGTTCAATTCGAAAGTAAAGATTGATAAAAACCTCAAAAGAACTTATTGAAAAATGTTGCGCGCTATTGTTGACTTTCAATCAAAATCGTGAAAAATGCGTTGAAGAATGGAATGGGTAGAAGAAATAGCGTTTGCATTATAATATCGATACCGACACTCGCAATGTTAAAAGAGAAGAGGTGGAATTTTTCATCAGAAGAGTGTTTTATGCTTGACGATGATTGAATAATAAAATTATTGCGATGCCGAATCCACATTTTCCCACGCATAGTTAAACTTATTTTTTTTTTTCTTTTTTGAAATGTGGGAACAATATTGCAGAATGAATTTTGTAAGATAGGATGATTAACTCTAGTCGATTATTATTATTTTCTAATCGTGGACAGTTTTGTATATACAACGATGCTCATGTTGATTCATATTCGCCATTATTGTTTTGTAATCATAGTAACTTTAAATTTGATCACGTCCCGTACAGAATCATGAAATGTTCTTTCAAAAAAATATACCCATTATCTTACCATCCACAACATGTTTCTGTTTTTGTTTTTATTATCCAATATCAGAGTCCAGTCATTCAAAATCTATTCATCAATACTGTATTGATACAAATATCCATCAACAATAGATCTTATAGATGATTTTTTTCATCTTTTTTATAAAAATAAAATAAGTGGTGAAAACGTACTGTTACCGACTTTTTTCAGGAACAATTTTTTGGGATTTCATATAAAGTCAATAAACGGATTAATTTATTCACTAAATAATCCGCCAATAAATTCAAACCTACAGGTATCTGTCTCATTTTTTTTTTTAATAAATAAATATTATTCAAAAACATTATTTAGAAATAATATCGGAATAACAGTACAGCCGTAGACACCCAAGCAGGGGCAATTCTGTCATGTTGGAACAGCCAATTTCTCGTAACTGCTTCAGAGCTTCGATATATTCGTTCATACTCCTCTTGAAGTGCGTTTTGGAGTCTCTTATTGCTTGTCACCACCGCAATTTGGGTCTCAATATCACGTTTTACAGATCGATAACCTAAATTGTGATCAATAAAATTTTAATTCATTAAACCGATTTGAATATACTAAGACATATTCTCTCACAATCTATTTTACCAAAATTTGATGAACCAATAAGTGTTAATGCTGGCTTTTTCTGATTTGGCAATGTATACCACAGTCCTTTGGCATGATAAGTCCATCCAGGACGAACATATTCTCTGAGTGAAATACGTTCGTGCAATCCCAATTTTTCACATCTGTTATAAAATCCTTTTTCAATTGTTGTGTAAGCAGCAGGAATGCCACCAGCAACACCTTTCGCGCCTTGTAATCACAAAAAAAAACGCGAAGCAAAACGTCAGTTCTTCATATTGGATAAATAAAAACAAGAAAATCATTAGATGTATACCAAAGAATCCATTTGCAGTCGGGTGTGCTGTAAGAAGTTGACATGAAGCTTTGCAATCGCGCAATATTGCATCTGAATATTCTTTGGTTAAATTGAAATATCCTGTAGCTAAATGGAGAACAGCACCATACGTTGCAGTCTTAAGTAACTTCAACGTAATTTCATTGTCCTGAGATATACCCAATTGACCCATTTGAATTAACGGAAAAACCCAAGTATCCACATTTGATTCATGTTCTATCATTGAATGTCCTTGCTTGTTATTCAATTCATCATGATAAAGTGAATTTATCCGATCTTGAACTGCACGACTGAAGTCATTAGTTGCACTATTTAAAGGATGGAAATTCGATTGGGTTTCGGGTGACATTTTATTGCCAGGCAATAGACGAAAACTAAACTCCGAAACTCTTCCAATTAATTCATTATAAAAATCACAAAGCTCTTTGCAATTTTCAATGAGAAAATAACGATCTTGACGATTTGTGAAGTAATCCTTGCTCAAATTTGCCCTGGAAATTATTCATTACATAAAACGAAAAAAAATTGAAAAACAATTGACGACTATGTAATATAATTATACCCGCTAATTATGAGACAATCATCAAATATGTACACCTTCATGTGTTGAAGACCGATTAATTCATTGAATCTATTTGGTATTATAGTCTTCAATACTCCACGTAACTTTGGAGTGTGATACATGAATATGTTGCAACTGTTAACACAATTTTCATCCAATAATGGCTTCAACATTTTTCGTGAATTAATTTTGCCCCGTGATCCTCTCATGTAATCCAACAATATATTGACTTTTAATTTGCCACCACTGGCAATAACCGACTCTTCAATAGCTTTAACCTAATTAAAATGAGCCTCAATGAATAATTTATTATAATACATGACAATGAGCATTCAATACTAGTGCATAAATGACAAACCCACCAAATCCCCTTCTAATTGCCCTGTTCCCAAATAAAGTGATGCCAAAGTAATTCTTTTCTCTGCTTTTTTGCATTTCTCCAATAAAGTTGTGTAAAAGATATCTGGCTCATGAATAATAGTGATCTATAAACAATGAGGTTAGTAATTACTTTTTTATATACAATGAATGTATTTAATATAAGTTATAGCTTTACTATACTTTCGATGCATTGACAGGAAAACCAGGTGCGGATTTTTGTAACCAGCTAAAATATTTCATGGGATTGAAATGATTCGCGGTAATTTTGTTGTCAACACCATCATCTTCACCATTTGCATTAGTTCGATCCAGTTTGTAGTTTGTAGCGTGTCTCAAATGTGTCAATAAAATTTGTTGTGCGGCTTTGCAATTGCAAAATCTACACGTTTGAATGTTAATTATATTTACGTTAATAATTAAATGATTCAGACGAGATTCATGTAAACATTAATCAAAAATATATTTGATAAAAATGTATTTTGTGTCAGCCTTAATATAAATAATGATTGAAGATACTCTCATGTTGAATCGTTTAATGAATCTAACTAATTACTTACTGCCTTAACGTATGTAAAATTGAAATGTTCATTAGTATAATATTTTTGACATTTAATTATGATAATGTGTCTAATATGAATGTAACAAATACTGCTCATACGCATGTGTACCAATCGTAAGTGCGGATTTTCATTATTACGATATATACAAAATGGCCAACTGGTTTACTTGTACAACAGGCGATGTGTATTGCTGTGAAGCATAGAATCCAAACCCTCCCCGAGTTCGTCTGTGACTCTCTCATTTGTAGAATGACTAAGCAAATTTATCGGGAAAACGAAAAAAGAAGCGTAAATTCTTGGCGCAGTAGCTGTAGCGTTGGAACGTGATCGTCAATAAAAAAAAATGGATGGAAAACGATCTATGAAAATGGTAAGCACGGGTCGATTGTGCGCTGACGTAAATTTAGAAGAGAATATGAACGTTCGTTTACGCAATGATGACTGGGTATGTACCCAGCTGGTGCTTTCAATACATAATTCTTGGTATAACCTCCATTATAACAATTGTATATATCATAATAAATATATTGTTTATGATCTTTATTAAATTTGTTGTAGGATCCGCTGTCACCAGGTCCGTGTTTGGATATCAGTGATGACGAACTGGTTTCAATATCGGTACGCGATTTAAACAGACAGTTAAAATTACGCGGTTTGTCTCGCGATGAGATTGTACGAATGAAACAGCGACGAAGAACTTTGAAAAATCGTGGGTATGCCGCGAGTTGCCGTATAAAACGTATTGAACAGAAAGACGAATTGGAATCTGAGAAAACACAAGAATATCGTGACATGGAAAATATGCAAGACGACAATAATAGAATGCGCGAGGAGGTAGAGTCGTGGCATGCAAAGTACCAGTCATTAAAAAAGTTTGCAGCTGAAAATAAAATTCCAATTCCACCTGAATTGGAAACTATGTAAATAATTAATTTAATTTATGCATTTACTGAAAATAGCGATTCAAACAAAAATATGGAAATATATAATTGGGTATCACCACCACAAATCAACATAACTATTTATTAACATTCGTATATGCTTCTACGAAGCAGCATTGTCTTTTATTATAATAATGTGTCGTTATTATTATAATCAAGAAGTAATATTAAATGACTTACAACGTGAACATTTATTGAATTGCCAATTAATTTATATTGTTGTCTTTTACTAATGGAATGTGGAAATGAGAATGTATCTGGAAAACACATTATTTTCGATACCTCTCGTGGTGTGAAATAACGCAATTTCAAACTTTGCACCAGCTCAATCCATTCGTTTGAGTCAATAGAATTATTATCCTTTATCCTATTTAATATTTCATTAATATGAGTCTCTGTTAATGGTGAAAATACTGATCCTGTGCCCTCTGCATATCGGCCATAGGCAGAAGTAAAGCAACATGTTCCCTTAGACTTTGAATTACGAATATCTAAAACTTTCAAGTGTTTCGTCAATATTGAAAGTGGTAAATCAGCTTCAAGTACATTTGTGTCATCACTACAATTAATTTCAATTATTAATTGATCCAATGACGGAGAGTCAATTGATGAATATTTGCAATATTTTCTTTTCATTTCTCTGTACAAATGAGAATTCGATAAAATTTCTACTATTTGATGAGAGTTAACGCGAGCTTCGTCTAAATGAGATAAACAAAATGGCACAGTATTTTTTTTACCAATTAAAAAGTATCTAGATCTATTATTAGGTACACCAAAATTACAAGGACTCAAGATACATTCTTTGTAATTGAAATTGCTTTTTTGTAAACACGAGATGAGTGCATGGTGCGATTCAGATCGTTCAAAAGGCTCAACATTCTCTAAAAGTATGTATTTTAAATTGTTCAATTGTGGAAGTAATTCCAATACGTGGAAGAATGAACGAGTCCTTGCATCCTGTGCATCCTTTTGGAGGCCATTTATCGTGAATGGTTGACATGGTGGGCTCATAAATATCGCATCTATATTCATACGTTCAATTTCTTGGATTGTTAACGATTCAATGTTTCTATTTATGATATTTGTCAATGGGAAATTGTGTTTGTAGACTTCATTTGCAACTGTACTTATTTCAATTGCCGCAACGATTGTTCCATTCACGCCACTCTCTGAAAATGTACCAATCAAATAATAAAAAAACAGGAATAAATTAATTTTATTTGATATTAAATCATTTGTCATAAATATTGTAAATTTATTTCACCTTGGAGTGCATAGTGCATACCACCGATTCCAGCATACAATTCTAAAATCCTCATCTCGTTAATTAACGATAACAATTAAATTGAATACTACAAATAAAAAATATGATTTTATGATTGGGCAATAAATACATATATGTGCGTGTATGTTATCAATCGCCTAAAAACGTGGCGTACTTCTGGATAGAATCGTCTCAGCCAAAGAGGAGGTTTCGAGTATGTTCGGCTTTTTTCCCTCGCTCTAAGCAATCTCATTCGACATATTGATATTGTGCATTTCTATACGCGCGCGAATATTCAAAAATTGCCATCGACTACAAAGTAGAGGTGGTGAAAATTAAAAAATTTTTCCAAACGCAGGTCTGTGAACATCTCCCTTAGAAATTGATTGATGGTCAATAGAATAAGGGGATGATAGTTCTAATGGTGGAGGATAAATATTAAGGGGGAAAGAGGTCTTAAAAATCATATATATTGGGCTATTATCACGCGGTGAAATTGTTTGTAATGGTTGACCAATGCTCATATGGGATTGGTGGGATTGAAACAATATGTAGCGGAAGGAGAAATATACCGAAGATAGCCGAAGCCCATTGTTTGGCTGGGACGATTATACCACACAAACCACAATGAAAATAATGAAAAAGTAAAATGACCAACACGTCTACTGCGCACTATGTCGTTTAAAGACAACTGATCCAAACAGATACTCATATTTTATTTGTAGTACACACGAATACATACGACGTTGTTGCACAGTGCATACGAGTGTTAAATAAACAGATTGCAGACACAAAAGCACGAGAATTAATTAGTAAACAGCGTCGAAAACTGCCACATGAAGCAGTCGAGATAACATTCAATCAAGTTTTTAGTTCATGTCAATTATTTTCTAACCTAAATATTATGGACAATTATATATATTTGGAAAAAATTGGCAATAAAAAATGTATAATAATCAATGGTATGAATAAAAAATTGGTAAATTGAAAGCGAGTGTGCATACGAAGTGACGATGTATGTAATTATAGCAATTTGAAAAAAAATAATGACATCGTGTTTAAATGAATTATTTTGACACAGTTATGGCACATATATTAATTCTTCACGGCATATAGGCAATATTATTATTATTATTTTATTAATACATTTAATACAATGTTTTGTGAAATTTCTATAAAATAATTTATAAAAGATGTTTCGAAGTCGCAGTTGGTTTGGTGGCGGTTTGTGGAAACCAAAAAATCCACATTCACTCGAACATCTTAAGTATGAAGATATATATTAATTAATTATTTATTTACGCATATATTTGTATTGTTTATAGAGCAATAAATAAATAATAATTATTTTTATTTTTCAGATATTTATATAATATCTTATCGAAAAATCATACTGTCTCGGATAACAACAGAGGATTGCTCGTTGAAACCTTGAGATCAATAGCAGAAATTTTAATTTGGGGTGATCAAAATGATAGCAGTGTATTTGAGTATGTTAATACAATGATGCAATATTTATTGACAATTCCATTGTCTTTATTATAATGCCCTTGCATTTACAGTTTTTTCTTGGAGAAAAATATGCTCTCATTTTTCCTGAAGATTATGAAACAAAAATGTGGCAGCTACGTATGCGTGCAATTGCTCCAAACACTCAATATTTTATTCGAAAATATTCGTAATGAAACGTCATTATGTAAGAGTATAATAGATAACTTTAATTTTTTATATTATGAAGATGAAATTGTTGCAATGATTAGATATACATTAATATGTTCTTATAGATTATCTACTAAGCAACAATCATGTTAACAGCATTATAGTACATAAATTCGATTTTAGCGATGAGGAAATAATGGCATATTACATTAGTTTCTTAAAAACATTGAGTCTTAAATTGAATCCACACACGATACATTTCTTCTATAACGAGGTAAACAAGGTATACTCGCAGTATTTCATTTTTGTTACATTATGAGAATTATACCAATATATTACTTTGTTCTCGGATAATGATTTACAATTATTAAATACATTGAATAACTCGATTGTTTGGTTCAAATCATTCTAGCATACGAATGATTTCCCACTTTATACTGAAGCCATCAAATTCTTCAATCATTCAGAGGGAATGGTTCGCATTGCTGTGAGGACACTTACATTAAATGTATATCGTGTTGATGATACGTCAATGCTTGCTTTCATAAGGGATCGAACAGCAGCGCCATATTTTAGTAATCTCGTTTGGTTCATTGGAAATCATATCATTGAATTGGATATATGCTTACGAAATGACGCTGAGTAAGTTCGTATTTCTGTGTATTTTTAAAGTTTATTAATAATCATATAGTCTAATAAAAACCTTATTAATTTCAGTCACCAGAGTCAGAATCGTTTGGCGGATTTGGTGGCAGAACATTTGGACCATTTGCATTATCTCAACGATATTTTATGTTTAAATATCAAAGATTTAAATAAAGTTTTGTCGGAACATTTGCTACATAAATTACTTGTGCCACTTTATGTCTATTCATTGACAAAATCACGAAATTTATCGAGTCAAAGTCATCAAGATGACAGAAAACATGTCAGCGTTGTATTGTCACTATTTCTTCTATCACAAGTCTTTTTGATAATCTCACATGAACCTTTAGTGCGTACATTAGCTTCGGCAATACTTAAATCCGATTCGAATATTATTGAGAATGGCACAAGTAAAGTGTTAGAGGAATATAATCACACAACTGCAGATACATCAATTGCTTTTGCACCGCCAAGTGAGAGTTTAGAAAAATCTTTGGAGAGTTTAAGTGGAATTGCAGATAGTCAAAGCTCAACGCGGGATGATTCTGTAGCAGGATCATCAAGTGATTCGCCACCGCTCAGCTGTACACCCAGTGATGATATGCAAGCATTATTGGATTCAGACACAATAAAGGTTGATAATTCGGAGAAGAGTGTGGCGCATTTAAATATAACTGATGAAGAGAAAGAGCAGAGATTGGCACTTGAAATTCCTTTATCAACAAAACAAAACGACGTTAATGAGCCAATTGTCTCCAGGCCATTTCTTGATACCATTTTAAATTCATTGAACTGCAGTGAAAACGACTATGCAACGCTTTTTGCGCTTTGTTTGCTTTATGCGCTTACAACCAATGAGGTTGGATATATTTTTTCGCAGTCTTATTTGATTGTTTAAGGAAAGGTTTAATTGAAATATATTTAATGTGGATCATATTACTGTTTTTTTCAGGGAGTCAGTCATGACACACTTGACTTTATATTCACATCAACTGCGAAAGGAACAAATAGCAATTGGTATCATGACACATTAATAGAAAAATTAATTCATATTATAGCAATGAGTTGTCAAACGAGTGAGTAAATCATTAAAAATATACCACTTTATTATTGGTCGGATCAAAATGGATATGAATTTGTTTCGTTCTTTAGATGCTAAAGTACGACTTGTTACATTGGAAATGACGATAAAATTACTTGTGAAGATTGTTATAACAGACGAACAGAGTTCATTGTGTGATGCACATCTTGCAGCAATTGAATCTGCAAAAGAGCAGAGCACTGCATTACTGCGGAATTTTTATAAAGTACGCTGATGATATACGATTAATGCTATCGATAAACATGTATGACTTTATATATTTGTCACAGTGATTGTATTTCGATTTCTTCATTAGAGCGAAGATATATTTCTGGATATGTTCGAAGATGAGTACAGTGAGGTGCAAAAAATACCACTTAACGTTGAATTTCTAATGATGGACAGCAATATTTTATTACCACCTACTGGTACACCAATGACTGGTATTGAATTTCGTAAACGACTACCTTGCGGTGAGGTACGCATAACAAAAAATAAACACCATTACTATACATGAATATTTTATCAGTCAATTTATTTTTTCGTTTTTTTTTTGTTTTTTTTTTTTTT
>CAJUYH010004281.1:0-27890 GCA_910591685.1 Galerucella tenella | reverse complement strand
AAACACTGTTAGTTAGTGCATAATTATGTGAACTTGGTGCTGTTCTATTGAATAAGTTTAATTCACAATATTTGACTGTTCTACGGACTCTCAAATATGATTAACAATTTCTTACATATTCTGCCAGATAATTATGAAATTTTGACAAATTTCTGTTATGCACCAAATGATAATTTTCATCGATATTTGGTACAGAAAATCTCATGGATGGTGAATACATTATTGTTGTGTTGATTTCTTCTTACACATTTATCATTAAGATTGAAATATATATCAAGGACATATAAAAGCCGATATACATTTTGTCACAATAGTAGTCGTCTGATAATGAGACTTAAACCAAAGATTTACAGATGATCAGAATGCAATGAGTGACTGCACAGTTATTCGATATTCATTTCATATATATTATATCTTATCATATTCTATTCGCAATTGTTATAGAAACTCGCAGCACCTTTAATTATCGTTATCTTAATATGTATTCTATTTTAGTATCTCTTCTATTTTATGAAATAGTCACAATCGACCGCTACCATAGTATTCGTTAATTATTATTCAAAAACAGACAGTATAATAGTATGTCATTATGACTAGGATAAACACAATGATGAACATGTGGCTATTATATTATTAGTATGCAAATATAATAGTATATACTTTGTTTCCATACGAAGAAAATATTCAAGATCTTGAACGCAGAAGCATATAATAATATTTGATGACTTTAATTTAATATTTTAAATGTTATGGAGTAACGAACATTGTTTTAAAGATACCAATGTATAATTGAGATGTTCGTTTTCACAATATTTGAGAGAATCCGTTAGAATATATACTGATGATTTTGCATCAACAAATGTTGTTAGACATTTATCAACTTGATACTAAACCAGCACTAAAGTAAACTTATGGAACGAATTCACGGTGTTTGCTGTATAGGTAAATATCACCTGCATCGTTGGTAACATAGGATGATTACACTGGTGAAATCATTCTATGTTACCGTCACATTGATTAGCTATAGAATTATGAACATGGTAGAATTCCAAACTATTAGCGTTACTCAAATTGATACTTGTTATTGAAAACCAGTACGTAAACACGTAAGTGAACGTCACTGTAAAAGTCTCGAATTTCATAAATGCTGGTTCAAATAAACAAACAAATGTCAAAAACAAACGAAAATGTGTTTCTTATTTGTTTATGTAGCTCATCGAAGCACACATATAGAATAAATATATTCACTCTATTTTCATTTTAAACCTTGATAATTTATGTAGGGGAAATATGTACAAAATGACATACTGTTTTGTTCAAATTAAAAAAAAAAATTTATTTCAACACCTAAAAAAAGAACTCTTCACATTAATTACCACTGGTTCGTTGTGAATCGAGAAGAAAAATATTATTAATAAAAGTTTCCATACTAAAAAGTAATAAAGCTTTTTTGAAGAATATGTATCAAGTCATTTTACCCATGTGGTACGTATAAAATGAGATAGGGTCAAAAGGGTTGCGGTAATTAACAACATAATTCACAAACAAATATTTTGGCACTTTTTGGGACATCGGCACAGGAGTAGTGTGACCATTTTCGGCAATTCATGCAATGCATCCACATTTCATTAGGTTTTGGACACGAATGCAAATCATTGCAGTATATGCATGGGCAGTCTTCATTGTCGGTGTTCACGAAGTGATCTTCCTCAGATGCAGAATCCAAATTTATAGGCAGTGTAAGTTTCCGTTTTGGGCTAGACAACCTTTGCTTGAACTTGGACATTGACACTGCTGGTTGCTCAGGCGATGGTATGTCATTTTGTCCATAAAACAGAATCAACATTTATTCTGAATTAAAACAAAACGGACATACACATTTACCACTTCCTAATAAATATGACTAGTTGAATATGCAGACTACTACTAAAATATATCAAAATAATCTTAAACTAAAAAAAAAATACGTTAACGCCAATATTCAATTGTCGATGAGAAAAACTCAAGCACAAGAAAAACACGTAACCGGACCCCCTACTCAATAGGGTGCGTGAGCCGTACTAAATTTTCGACAGCATTGCCTGGCCATAAAATACGTTCCGGCAATACTCATGGTCAACTTTGTTGTTGAATTTGTGGCGCGATTTTAAGCCTATGTCATTTTAGCTGTGTATGTCATTTTGTACGTATTTCCTCTAATTACGCAGAAATGCAGTCATAACACTCCGTGTATACGCATTTTATGTGATAAGGTCAGTTTAAACGGATTTATACTAAACGTCATTTCAAACTTGACAATAATAATTCCGAAATTAAAACCAAGTTCTGTGTGTAAAGCATTGTGTACACTCACTGTCGCTGTAGATTAGGTGTGACGGTCATCATAACAGATTTTCTCAAATATTCTACCCTGCTGCCCAGATTGACGCCAGGTCGAGAGGATGAACAGGACAGTAATCAAACACTGGGCATTTAATAAAGACGTAGACGCAGTACAAACCCACATGAATGATCCAGTCAACAGAAGTATAAGTCAACACCGTGCCAACTACTGGCAGGCGTCCAAATCAGGACAAATTAAGATAAAAGAATTAGAGAATGCATTGAGGAAGGATGCTTTGAAAATTTCGAGGCAGAACGTAACAACCTATGAGAGACTGCAAAGCAATCAATTTTAAAAATACAAGAAGAAAATCGTCGAAGCGGCAATAAGAAGAGAAGAGTAGGTTTATAGTACAAAGTCAACGATGTGATAGCAATCAAACGGACACAATTTTGGGGACAGGAGCGTTATATAATGGAGAAAGTAGATGAACATGAGGATCTTAACGAGACATCATCACGAGCTGACCACATGAAACCATGAATAGTTAGTGTGGATGGCATTAGTAACGACGATGACCCGAACGATATAACGGCAGAGCTAAGCAGACTCCAAACTGAAGACAACGATAATAGCAATAGTTATAATGAGATGACACCCGAACTGGATAAACTATCAGCCGAGGACACGGCGATTAGAAGGTATAACAAAGCTTACATCTGAAATCAGATGATTATTTCTGGTTATATAATCTATTGGATTTTCCATACGACTTTTTATTCTATTTGTATTCCACGTACATATTGTTAATTTCTCTATTCTGATTCCAGCTGGTTGGAAAAGCGACCGAATACTTGGAATTTTTCTGTTTTGGTATAAAATTGTTATAATTCAGTCCTTCCTTTCATCACAAGCTGTAACGCATTGTTAATGTTTCCTATTAGGATAATTTGATTGAGTTTCTTGATAATTTCATGAAATTTCAGTATTGAGTATTGTTTTGCCTTATTGTCACATTTTGACGTCGTAATACATTTTGCTTTTCGTCAGCTGTTATCATGTATTTGTGTGGTTTCTGTTGCCAATTTCTTTGTTGCCAGATATTTCGTGGCCAAGAATTTGTTGGTGTTGTGGTTTTAACTTCGAAGTTAGGAAAAAGTTCGTAGTGATTAATGTTCATCTTAAGATTTTTGGCTGTTTACAACCAATCTGTGTGAACATAGATCGACAGGTTTATCAATCACGAATCCAATTGCGGTCATGTAAAATACAATGCGATCATGTAAAATACAACGAGAAACTCTTTTGTGTCTGGAAAATGACTTTAAAGTCGAAAAATCTCCATTTTGGTCAATCTCTCAAAAACTTTTCCTCGACGACATTCAAGATTTCTATTTAGGCATCATTAAATTTTGTTACTGGCATCAGTTAATAGGTTTTTTAATCACAGATTCACTGGTGGCAAAGGAAATATAATGAAGAATTTTCTCAGGCTCGAAAAATGACCTTGGAGACAACTCTCAATTTTAATCACTGTTTAGAACACTTATAGAATATAAACTATACGAATTTTCGTTATAGTTCAGATGAAATTTTGTTATCATCATGGATCAATAGATTGTTCGATTGCGAATGCAACGGCGTCATTGAGAATATAATGTAAAACTTTTCTCTGTTCGATAAGTGATTTCAAAGTCAACAACTCCGAATGTCAGCAACTGTCTAAAACACAGTTTGAATTTGACATATATGAAAGTTCTGCATAATGGAGATTAAATTTTTTTATCTACATAGATTGATAGCATTTGTGATTGCCATTCATATGTGTCATAAAAAAATGTGTCATACTCCAAAAAGTGTTTTAGACTGTTACTGAAATTTGGGATTGTTGACTTTGAATTTATTTTTCGAGCGTAAGGGAGTCCCACGACCCATTTTCATTATCACCGTTGGATTCGCACTCGAAAACTCTATCGATTCATTCTAATAAAAAAATTTACAATGACTGTAATTGCAACTTATCGCAGTTAAAGTCGTTTTTCAAGCATAAAGTAAATTCTGCATTATGTTGTCATTGTTGCTGTTGGATTGGCAATCTACAAAACTATCGATTTATGTTAATGAAAAAATTTGATTTGAAATATAACGAATATTCATATGTCATACTCGAAATGTGTTTTGAACGGTGACTGTAATGAAGAGGTCCCGAATTTAAAGTCATTTTTCAGGGAAAAAGATGTTCATTATTTTATTTGCATTGCCACCACCGGATTCGCAATCAACAAAATTGATCGATCTGTGTTGATAAAAAAATTTAATCTTCACTATGGCGAAATCGCAGAAAATGAGATCGGTAATGTAGAATTTGTCAGTTGTACACAGCGATATGAGTGTAGTGAGTCTCTCCATGTATAGTATAATGAAATGTTGTGGGTACTGACTTAACACTATTGGGGCCCGAGTGTGCTGGAACCTGTATACTTGCACAACGCCATATACTATGTGCCTCCGGTCCATCAGTTTCCTCGAGATCTCCTAGGGCTTCGCATAAGCTATATCTAACTTTGTTGATTGTTGAATCTATTCGCGTTTTCATCCGTATATGAATAAAAAAATTTTTGTTAGTCCAACTTTCAATCTTGACCATTTGCTCCACGTAGTGAATGAGAGTTGATTTCGTTCAATTAACCCGAAATATTCGCATCGAAATCTTGAATGTGATTTAATTAGATGCAACACATGGTTATTATAAACATTGGTTTATAAGCTATAAATACAAGTGGTTAAAGTGAAATCACAGAACAGCTTGGGATCAATGTGAATTTAAGCAATAATATCGATAACCGATACAGACCATCGAAAATTAATAACAATGCCATGTTTCACCAACTTTTTAAGAGAAACAAAAAAGAAAGGTAAACTTTTTAAATTAGTAGGAGAAAACATAACGTATATATATATAATTAGATCATATATAATTACATTTATGTACAAAAGTGCGCTTGCTTTTCAAATCGCAATTATTTTCATGAACCTACACTATACATTTGTGTATAGGCTATAATGCTTTTTACATCGAGAACAAGTAGAAACGTTGCACGATTAATTCATGACCACTGCTCTCGACAACCTGTCACCTCGTAACTAAGAACCATTTTAAACAAAGATTTTCTTCATAACAATTCAACATTAGGCGCTATAGTTTTACACATAGTATATGGGTTCATAATCATTATAAACTCCTTATAAACTTAGTTTTGTTTTTTATGTTGGAATTTTCGTAATTATCTAATAAACTTACATTAACTTATCGGTTACTCATTAGCAAGTTGAAGTTCTTCATAGATTAAAACTACCTTTTTGATCTATTTGTCATGTAAATAATTAGATCAAAGTCGTACTTGAATAAAACCGATATGGATGAATCCAAATTTTTTGTCAAATTCAACGACAAATATTAGCAAGATCCTAATGAATTCATCCTGTTATAACTGGTCTTTAACACATCACTATAAGGAATTGAGTCCTTTTACAAATTCAATATATATTTCAACTCCAATTTATGGTGAATCACCCTCAACTAATAAATTATTGGACTATGGTTATCTATATTATCATCCACAACCGTTATACAGATATATATGAACGTTATTTCATCTCATTTACTATTTTTATATCTCTATATCACGAATATAGTGAATAACGTCGATGGTTATGTACGTATTGTTGTTTATAGTTAATTAGTATACATTGGATATATATCATAAATTGCATATTGACCTATTATAAAATAATCAATTGAGATTATAAATCAGGCTTGATCGTGAAATAGTTTTCTGTGAGTTGTCAGCGATACCGTTGACATATGTGCGATTGTAAGTAGAATGCCTTATAGCTTGTTAATGGTTTCGTGTATCATAAACATTCAGAAATAGAATCTGAAGTTATACGGTGAGGTGTGATACATACAAATGCTTATTTTTGGGGATATTGTATGTATACAAAGCAACTAAGTTCATATAGCTTTCATGAGAATTAGTAAAAGTGTGAAATAACGAACGATGAATTTGTATATGATAAATATTTCCAGCATTAAATGACATGGCATCCCATGTATAATTATACTCTAAGCATTCGAGTTCTCCTCTATATCATCATAAATGAATTACGCGAGCATCCAATACGGATAATTCTTACATCTACGGATGGCAACCTGATTATTTAGGCAACATCAAGTCAAAGTTATCGTGCAAACAGACAATAATATTCTTATATCTGTGGGCACCAGAGTCTCTGATATCTTCAATTTAAGTATCTCTATTTACACACAACGTATATCATATAGATGCCGATGAAAAAGGAGCGTGGGCGGGAAGGACGGTGAGAGTAGCAATCATTTCCTAAATGAAATATACTTGAATATAGTTGAATGTTACGCTGACTTCTCAGTGCGGACTTTCCTCCCACAGTTGAGTCAGTTCTCTCACCAGTGATGGTGGGGAGATTATTGCATTGTTGGGAAGGAAACAACACATGTGCAGTAGGCCTCAAGATGTCTCAAGACCTTACCAATATAAGCCCCACGCGGTGATTTCCCGGCAAGGGAATAAAAACCAAGCGTATAATATAGTTTTGTGTTGACATTTTATCACTATACTACCCAGTACTTTATTACAATAAAGATGAAATATGTAAAAGATAAATGCATAAAAATGTAGGTTCCTTTTGAATTCCAATTACACTCGCATTTTCCTGAAGGCTAATGACGGCCCTGGTACTCTCGCATTCCTCCCGAAGATCTGTTCTTAGAAAGGAGAGTGAAGAATTCTACCCAAAGAATCTCTTCTATTGCATTCGATATTCAATTCTTTTTATTCACTACGAAACTGTTGAAAAAAATCCACAGTTGTAGATTTTTTTTTACATTACATTTTTCATCGCTTTCTTTTGTCGACATTTTTTATTTATGAATATATTGATCAAAATATGAGACATCAAGTATACGAACTTTTAACTGTATTACAAAAATTGATTCTATGATCAACTGAAACGTATAAAACAAAAATTGTCGATGTCATCAGCACACTGTACTCCATGTCACGTCCGCAACACACTATACAATATATAGGTATACATGCATTATTGTACAGAATGTGAACGAGTAGCACTCGGTATCTTCATTCGATTATTTTCTGAGTTTATTGTTTGACCTCATTGTGCGCTTCATATAGAATTTTATATTGACCATTATTTCGCCCACATTGAAACGAAAAACAAATCATATTAGTACTTATGAGGTATTCTACATCTGATTAAAAAAATGTTCATATACGCTTCATTAATCTCATTTGATTAATTCATAATTTGTTTTATTCGAGATAAATAATCTGAAAAATTTTTTAATACTTTTTTTAAATGTTATCCAGCTATAAACAATTGACCGCAAGGTATTAAGTCAATTCGTCTATATGACGTTCGAATAAAATTGAGAATGATTTTTATTACTATTCTACTATGCGAATATAAGCATGCATGGATATACTCCGTATAGTCGCTTGTTGCAACAACGTAGGATTCAATATTTATGCCTAATACGGCGAGGTAACACTGGCGAGTGACTCGAATTACTAACATGAGATTTCATTACAATATTTTTCTCAGTATAAAGTAGAAAAAATTGTGCTGTAGCCGCCAAGCATCTAAAAAAATCTTCAACGATAAATTCAGCCATTCACTTAATGAAATCATCAGATAATAAATACAATCTAAAATATGACGATTACTAAATTAAATAATGATCATTCCATTATGATATTTATCAATTAACATATTGTGCAACACAATTACATATACTTATTAAAGCTTGAATTTTTTCCCATATTTATTTTTTGAAAAGAGCAGCTGCACATTCTGCTTATTAGAATGTGTGCGAAAATGTTTATCATCACGACTACCTCTATTTTTCGTATTAACTCTATCAAGTCTAGATCCATTCTGAATCAATTTATTACATTACATTATTAGCCAGTATTTAGATATTACAATTCGGTCGGCTATTCATGTAGATGCTTATAAATGAAAACCTGACATACCATTATACTGAAACAAATCTATACACAGAATCAAGAAGATCTCACATAAGAACACAATTAGTCAATGAATATAATTGTACTTCGACTTTACTGCAGTCTCAATAGCATGAGCTTATTCGACGACTAGTACAGGTTTCGGAGATCTATATTTCGAATATAGAATTTATATTCTTGTTTTTCTCTATGAGCTATTTCAAGTTTATTGTGAGAAATTAAAACAGAAATTTGACTACTGAAGTTATGTGAAAATATTTTTGTACATGGATTGGCCAACAATTCCAAATTGTCTTATCTATTTATCATATACTTATTATGGTATGATACTGAAGGTTACTCATGCATATTCAACTAATACACGTGAATTCGGATTGCTGATAAGTTGAAGGCAATTCACTACGAAACCGAAACGAAACACAGAATCGATATCCAACAAAAAGATAAAATAAGCTCCTGAATATTCCGTCATTGAATAAGAAATTCTAGATGAATAAACTTAGCACAAGCTTTTGATCATATAATAGTACAAGTGGGCGCGAATTATGTCCCGAAGTTTCGTCAGATTCTCCATTATTCCTATTTTAAATTTATTTATTTATATAAAACTTATTGTGATTTTCTTAATATCTCGAGAATATGCTATGGCAAATTTACTGAGTCGGAAACATTTTTTTTTGTCAATCTTGATTTATGTACAAAATTACGATAATATTCGTATTTTTTGGTTATATGACTTTTTTTCATCAATGTCACAGAAAACGATACAATTACATCTGCAATAATAAAAGCTTTATCGATTGCTCCTTCCGGTTCAACTTACATAATTGCCACATATTTGAAGCAAATAATAACTGCTTAATGATCATTATATAGATATGAATGAGTCTGCACGTAATTATATCTATATATAATGTCATATATGTTTATGTACGACCAGATTGCACAAAATTCTGAATCTGGTTATGTATGACTATATTTCATAGACATTTAACTGGGCGATAGAAATTATATAATACTAATTCATGTTCATTTTCTTTTTTTACAGATCCACGTTTGGTAAAAAACATATAACACAAAAATTATAAAACGCTTCATCTTGCTATTTCGTTATCAGAATATGACAATAAACAAAAGCAAGAAGGTAATCGAAAAAGACGATACCACATAGTTGCCATCACATGCAGCCTGATGGATGTTATGGAAGATAGTATGGGCGATGGTAGTCGAACACATCCTTATAAAAATTGTCTACAACAGCAGAAAAAATTAACGGCACACAGTAAAATATATTACGAATATAGTGGTGATGATATCGAAGAAAGTCAGGCACGAAAATTATCAAGCAGCGATGAAAGCATGCTCAAAAATGATACAACGAAAAGTATTAGTTCGATTGATACACAGTCAGTGAATAATATACTAGATGAATATGACGACCTTGATTGCGCTGAATCAACAAACTCTGTGAGTGTTACCAATTACGAAGCACTCTTAAATCGACACAAAAGGCAACAAGTAGTGCTATCAAATGTCAAACCAATAGCGATACCATATCATTCCACTCGCGACTCAGGTGAAAGGCAGGAGAAAAAACCGGTACTCAGAATCAACCGGCAAACAAAAGTTCCCCAGAGATCACCCGATCGACAAAAAGGGCTAGGAAGCAGCCACAAACTGTCATCTATCGATGGAAATATTAACTTTGTCATTGATCGATCAATAACGCAAAGCAGCATCAATAAAAAGCCACCACCTCCTGAAGTATTAATGATGCAAAGGGGAGAAGTACAAAAACGCGTCGATGAATGGCTTAGTAAGAGTCACAGTCAAAATATGTACCGTGAATTCACTAATCGTAAGATTACGTTAGCAAGATCAAGTAGTAGTGCTGAACACAAGCGACGTTATTGCACTGAGTTGAGATCAACCGATGGAATAATGGAGTTGCATCTCAATACCACATTGAGTTGTGATAATTTAAATTGTAAACAAACACCAAAAAAAGAACGCAAAGTTTGCCGGGTGAGCGACGACATGAGCAATCCTGTGTTGCATAATGACGGTGATGCATTAAAAACATATATGAGGCACGACCAAGAAGACATCAATAGCGAATTGCTTTTATCTAAAATACCTCCCCAAGATTTAACATGCAATTTTCTGGTACAACGCCGACAATATAAAAACACGATGACATCCGAAGAAAAAACTTCAATTGCAGGGAGTATATGTGAAACAGACTATCATAAACATGAGCAAAGAACTGTGTCTAAAAGTAAATTATATAATAACAATATGGTCACTCAGATAACATCAGGTAACAGTCAGGTTAATACCACTGGTTATTCAAACATAGAAGACAACGCAACTTCACTCAATAAAGCCGGGGAAAATAAGCAACATCAAGCAACAACAAAAGTACACATCCAACCGAATGAGTCTTACAGTGAAAAGAAACGTGAAATTCATCTAAACAGACAAGGTAATAGATATAGGAATGCATTTGCACGAAAGCCACAAACCACAACACGAGATGACCAAAGCAATGGAAGTAATGACCAGCAGGCACTGACGGGGTCGATTAATGGCCAATTTCCTAGATCCAGCTTTAAATCGACTCGCAACATGACATTAAATCAGCAAGATAAATGTAATATAATCGCTGAATCTCATTATGCTGCATCCAAGGATGTTGAAAAAATTTACGAAAAATCACCACAATCGGAAGTGATTCATACCAATGATCTTCGAGCTGTCCTCAGCCCTACGGTAAAAACATCAGTATATGAAGAAGATGCTGAAGACGAAGAAAATATTCAACATGCAAGATCAATGTGTACACTGCAGCAAAATATCAGCGAAATAATATCACACCCAGACATTGGCCCACCTCATTGTCAAAAAATCCAGAGAAACGAGTCCCGTATTAAGCAAGGACGTAGTTGGAAGCAAAATCCAAAAATTATGTTAAAAAATAACCAAACACTCACCAGATTTCAACATAATGAAATTATTCATCACCCCGTTTCTGATGAAATTGAAGAACAAGTATTACTCGTGAATACGATAAATAATGAATCAGTTTACCACCAATTTCATAATATTCCGCTAAAAAATTCATATGAAACCCAAAGTACTTTGAAGTTAGATAAAAATTATGGGTCTAACCGTACAGAGTATTCGAAAACTGATTCCAAAGGCCCTCATGCTACACATGAGTATACTAGAAATCTGTATCCGGCTCATTCCATAACAGATGATAACAACTGCTGTCAATTATCTTGTATAGATAGCGAAATGCATCCAATGTTTCCAGTTCATCATAGTGTTCAAACTAGTCCAAAAATTGAACAGATAAAAAGAGAACACAAACTAAAGACTATAAAAGACGTGAATATCATAAAAGCGAACAATACCGCATTTGTAAATGACGTGCTCACGAAAACTTTATGCTTCGATCAAGATATTCCAAAGAACTTTGAGGAGAATTTATTGGGACCTGCAACATCAGTTATCGATCGAAAACCTTTGAATTTTAACAGTGTACTTAATGATGACTACGAAACTGTAAAGTCCCGGGACGCAAATTTGGTTCAGCAGTGCAACATATATGTTAGCAAAGAGGAAATTCAAAGACAAAAATTTATATCTTTTCTGAGAAATGCTGACTATAATGCTGTGAAAATGGTGAGTGTACATGTATTGATCATTTATATTTCCACTAAAAACTCATACATCAAATACATGCTAACAGTATTTCGTTACATTACTTATGTGTCCTTCACTTAAATGATTCCGTCAGTACTTGGAATACGCGTCAATCAAATCAAGATACGTGCAATATCATGAACACCACACCCGACATATCTCTCTATTATTTTTTTATAAAGCTAAATATTTTGTCTTTCCAGTCTGTAAGTATGTAACCATCTTTATTAACTGCTGGAAATACTGTCAGGATGCAACTTCAGGATTCCACAAACCTCCTTATGCTACTAAAATATTTGGTTCTCATTCTTGCTATCATTTGTAATATATTTGTTCTTTTACTGTCAGATAATTTTCTTTCTTTTTATTAACTACTAATCCTAAAGGTTCTGACATTTAATATGTTTTCACAGTAACTTGAACATATTCTTCTGTTAATTTTCCAATACAGAGTCAATCATTTAGATACATAACTGACACCGAAACTATCACACTCTCTGCAACTTATTACTGGTTATATAATCTATGTATACAACCATGGTGATATGCTCAATTCTAGTGCAATACATGTCCATTCATTATGCTCTCACTCAACATGTAGAAATTTTTGACTGCTTTTGGGCATCATTCTTAAAAAATGTGAATCTTATGAAGTCATAAAACAATAATTTCATATAAATGTTGCTGTTCTAATATCTTTGATTTTGAACTGCTGAGGTCTAATGTATTTATTTGAACCGAAAAAGATTTGTTCTCTTTTAAATGCAATACAAATCCTTGATCCCTATTCGTTTTTAGCACTAGCAAGAAAATTGGCAAAAATTGGTCATTATTGGAGGAGTTTCTCGATAGATCTAGTTTCAAAAGATCTACAATAACTTTCTGCATATAATGTTCATCTTTTATAATAAGCAACCCCTCATGTGGCGATTTCACTTATCTCGGAGTATTAACCAATTAGATTTGAGACCTTTTGGTGGTAGTTCAAATCTATTTGTCCGGATATATTTTCATAAATAGTTTCTTTCTACCCAAGGTGTCTCCGACTCACCTGACGGTTCTCGAAAAATGACACAATTCTAGATTATATGATATGTTACATAACGCATTTACACAGCCTAATCAATATGTAGGTTTTACCTTTTTTCGTGTTAACTCATTGCCATTAAACCGACAGACCCATTTAAAACAGATTAAAACTTTCTTCAGTATACCAGCTGGGTCTTTAAATACATTAAAATCCGATTTCTCAACTGCGTTCCATTTCTTCCCCATTTTTTTTTTTTTCATTTTAACCGCGACAGCAAAATTAATGGCATTCGCAACGCTCACCAAAAGCGTTATGAAAATAATATCAACGCGGTCCCATATGGGCAGCATGAAATAAAATCGGAACTGAAATTTGTAGTAGCGCGTACATATACTATATAAGCGGTAATACATAATTAATCATAATGATCTCAGGATCGAAGCACGGGGCATAATTTTAATCATTTTCAGATCAAAATTGTACATATTAATACAATATAATATTGCTTTGAATAGTGAAAATATCACGGACACGTACATAGTTGTACTAAATTTAGCAGGGCTATTTCTGTTGGATCAAATTTTAGAATAGAAATGGAACCATCAAGAGTTTGAACAAATGACATACTGATGTTTTGCACTTGTTGAATTTCGGTTGAATTCGAATTTTTACAGCATGAGCTTCACATGCTCTTATTTTTTTTTTATAAAATATAAGTAAATGTGGCATTTTTTTGAAGATGTACTTTTTGTTGATCGTTTTTAATTTATATTCACTGTCTAATGCATAAATAATAATGGATGAATAAGATCATCGGATATGCTATATACCATATATAATATTACAATCATAATATTTCTAATTTGAAAAAAATTATATCTAATGAATAATAGCAATCTTTTGTTATCATCGTGAAAATAAAAATCGCAACAATGTGTTTATATTATTCATAACTACTTATACGTTGAAATAAACATACTGCAATTCCTTTCAAACTCTATTAGAAATTTCGTTTTATGTCCATTCATATAAACGTATGTACATGTGTATGTATACTTTGAAATTTTCTGCAATTATTTTGACTTGTAGGCGTCTCAACATTTATGATTAAGCATCACTGGCTCCTAATAATTACTTAAATTAATTATTGTCTCAATATTTTCACCCCGAAGAAGACTGACACAACTCAAAAAATACAGATTTTCTGGAACGAAGATTTAAGATGACGAATGCCTATACTAGCAATGGGAGAAACTACACGTGTGCGAATGAATGCCCAATTCAAGTATTACACTTATGATGTTTTTCTATTGAATTATGTAAGATATTGAATTTTACTGACCTCTTAAGCACATCACTCAAAAAAACACATTTTTTGAGTTGTGTCACTCTCCTTCCGGGGTGACGATATAGACGAATGAAAGACCTATCGCTATACCCAAGTTTTTGAGAGTGTGACTGCTTTCGCGACTAATAAAATTTCATTATTGTTGACTTTAATGGTTTTCACGAAATTCTATAGCACTTATCTCAGATTACGCCGCATGCTGTAAGTAACTACTATTTTCTTCATAAGAAAAAATTATTTAAAAAATAAATCATCAATATAAGGTGATTTGATGCCTTTTGATCCCAATTGATCCCTTCTGTAAAAAATACTGATAATTAGTACAATTATTATTATCATAATTTTCCCAATAAATTTAATAATTATTTTACATTGATAACTTATATTTTTAGAACCGTTCTAAAAAAAAATGTTTTTCTATTTTATATAATATTTATGACCAACATTTACACAAGAATATGTCTAAACGGCGAATCGAACAGGTGTACTTGCAAGCACGCCGCAAACACGTTACTACTACACAAGCACACACACCCATAACTATGGTAATGTTGTCAGGAAATATTGGAATTGAAAGCAAACTCATATTTAAGTCAGCACAACTTGAGAATTGGTTGGATATTGATAAAGTCAAATCAAGCTCCATTTGCCGGTGATGATACCATAAGCAATCAGTTATTGCAATCTCAAAACTAACGATTCGCGTTTATGCCATGCTTTTTACGCTACTAGCGCTGCATACAATGAGTCACGAAGTTAGGCCAAGTCAGACACCACCCGTTGCATGAAAGCTTATAGAGGTGGTATAACAAATCGAACAAAATATATCAACTAATTATATATACAAATTACACACTTCACGAGCATGACAAATGTGGTTTTTGAAAACAAAAATATATATATATAAATGAAATCCATAAATTGAGCAAGCACCTTACATAAAGAGAAATTGGCTCAAGATCAATAAAAAATCACAATAACGACAAAATGACAATAATACTGTGTAACACCCATTTTTCAGAGTTCTGGTGATCATTTTATAAAAATAGGAATTTGTTTCATATATATTAACACTTCTCCTTGTAACCCATTTTCGGCGTATGTTTTTCTTCAGTAAAATGTATATATGAATATATATACAAATATATAATATTCTATCCGACTATACATATAAATATAAACATTTTTTTGGGAAGAACCAAATAATAAACTGAATATTTAATGCTCGATCATTTTTCGATACCTATATCATTAATTCTGCGTATTAGTTATTGCTATATTTTCTCTATGGTGAATTTGTGAGTGAAAAAGCGAGGGAGGGACAGATAGAGAGAGAGGAAATAAATGATATAAAAAGTCGCTGGGCGGCGCCCCGATCTAGTACCTACACAGAGACGTTTGCATCGCCTCTGCCCTGGTTGCTCCGGGCAACCGATGGGGATGAATCGCACAACGCCCGGCGTCTGGTTTTCAATTGCGGGTGGGGCTGTTATGTTCAGTACACCCATGGACGTCGTACTGACCATATACAACATTGTTACTTCAACGCTGATATACATTCAACAATTACCTCAATACCGGCGAATATGTTGTCAACGTTTAAAAAGTTATAATTAAGAACTCTTATTGTTGATATACATTCGATAAAAACGGCGAAAATGTGTGAAACAGTTCAATTAAATTTAACAATGTTGTGTACAATTTAAATTAAAATTGTGCTTTTGTCATTTAAAAGCATTATCTTGAAATCATGTTCAAGTTTAGGATTTCACCGTCTTCTCATAGTGTTGAATTTGATAATTGAAGAATTTTCATTTAAAGTAAATGAAAATTTTTTTTATCATCTATGAACCCATCTCAGTGAGCATCTGCTAGTTTTATGAAGGTTTACTCTAAGAAATTGAACTACTACATATTTTCATATCAATCAACAATAATCACGCGAGTGGGCTTCATTACTTTATCCAGTGGTTAACTGTGAAGCTTCTTATAAAAAATCCGGCCTAATTATTAATCAATATCGGCTTTGAATTTAAGACCTACCATTAGCTCTCGATTCTAACCTGCCAGTAGTTCAGATTCAAGTTCGATGATCACTAATCACTCCATCTTGAATTTGAATTTTCAGTCAGGATGACACTTGAGGTGAAATTTCTATAGTCGTTAAACATCTATACAATACAATCATTCATGTATTGTAATATTATTCCATTCTTCGGTTGTGCATCTTCGTTAGTCATCCACTTTTTCTCTACAAGTATCTTGTAGCGATTGACTTTACAATGAGGTTTTCATCAATTTTTCAATATATATCCTACACTTTAATCTGAAGCGATAATTAGCGTAAGGCCCGATAAACTTACGATGGAACCGGTCCAAACATCTCCACAATTACTGCTTGATCAAAATCGTTGTAACATTTAGAGCTACAAATAGAATCCACTATTTGTTATACTACCATATATAATTTCGACAAATATCAATTCAATTAGTGCAATATGTAAATCTTTGAACACGTCTATTTGTAAAAATTTAATTGAACGATAATGTTTTGAAATAGCGAACGTCGAATATGGCAGGGATCAACATGTTCTAAAATTTTGAAAGCAGTAGGAGGATTATAAGGGAGAATGTATGACCCCCCCCCCCCCCCCTGATGTTGACAGTATATATATATTTACTAGAGTCAATAGGAGTGGCTGTTATACATAGATAGTTTCACCATATGAATATTCACCTCAACGGAAAAATTTCTTTTAATTTCATTGTTCTGTCGGCTAAAGTGTAACATACACTGTACTTGCTTAACTTGATTTCCAGCTTGACATTTTTCTCTAATTGAATCCTTATAATTTATTAAGAAAATAACTAAAATGAATTTGGGAATCTGTGTTTTTAATCCCGAAAGAATATAAAATCCATAATATTTGTCATCATGATGTCCTAAAATGTATAGGTTAATAATGTAAGCATTGAGCGACGTCGACATTCAACAATCTTTCAACATGAATTCAGTATAAATAAATTTTTAAGGTTACAAGTCATATAAAATTTTCAAATGTGGAGGGTATAGATACAAGCATTGTTAAACGAAAATATGCTCCGTATAATCTGGAAGAAGTCAAATTGCTTAGAAAATACAGTGACCAATTATGAATAAATTAATTAAAACAAGTAATAACATTTATCTTGTCTCCACCAACATATATATTACTTCCCGATGAAAACAAGGGATTCGAAACCTAATCACCTCTTAGCAATCTGTACTTTAACTGTTACATCCATGAAATATATTATACTTCCATATATATTGTATACATAAATGATATTCAAGTTGTGAGTAAATCTATATATAAAATCCATTCGTAGTACAATATACCTATTCATACAGTATCTGTATGCTATGATAAATTAAAACAAAGACTTTCCCAAAACACACTGTTAAATGGATATTAGTACATTGGCGACGCTTAATGAACACTTCCCGGACATTAATTGAAATATATTGTACGCTAATCGTATTTAATTCCATTGAAAGTGACTGAAATCTTATCAAGTTACAATAAATGATAATAACATTTATTCATTTTATCTATTTTATATATTAAGTATATAGCATGATACATGTATCATGTTTCCAGTAAATTGCAGAGATAATCCTCAGCAATATTAAATTGCTTCCTGATATTTGCAATGAAATAAAATTGTTAAAAGTCAAAGATAGCTTCTCCATCAGAAAGTATGAAGCTATAAGTTATAAGATGCAACAAAATCAATCATCTTTTATTGTATATTTGCTGCACAAATCGGTCTTCGTTGGTAATAGATTTTGAATCATATGAAATTGTCACAAAGTTGGAGGTGACTCCGTATACAACAACGATCTCACAATACCTACGAAATTCACTATAAAATTTGATTAAATACGAGCTGATATTTTAGTTGATAGTACAATGCTAAATTTTCATTTCCTTTTCATGCTTTATGGATCATCACTATCTTATCGATACTAAAAATATCTATGGAACGATGAAATTCTGAACTCGTTATTCTCCAAAACGTAAAGAAAGCTACGTCCGAAACACTGGCCATGACGTAAATTTCTTAAAAATATCTATGAGGTGAGAACAGGTGTAATATATGTAGTGGAAAAAGTTGACAATTTGAAAAAAAAACGATTAATTTTTTTATATATTTAACTATGAGACATTTTTCTATACTGAAATTAATATGAACATGCGGTGATCAGGTCGTGATTAAGTCGACGTGACGAGCACCGTTAGAAAAGCTCCACAATAGGTTGCCTGCAAAGCAGCGGCACCAAAGGGTTGCCGGAAGTTGGTGGTGAAGGTGAAACCGGTAGTGGTAGTGGTAATAGTGACCGAAGCGGCATCATGTGCTGCGTTCTTCGAGGTGCCCACAGGGTTTCTCCTCCCAACGTAGGGAACAAACGTCATCAAAGTGATAGTGGCTCATCAAGTACACGAGAGGGTAATGCTCCATTATCTGCTAACGATCTTCCTTTAGAGTCTCTTTGGGCTGCTGGCCTAGATGATGGCATGGGCTTTCCTCAAAGATGTTACTACGCTAATCATGAAACCATACCCGTTACACCCATTGCGTCGTTTAAACCGGATGACCTTTGGCATGAACATGATGCGGCTTTCAGGTATTATTTCTCATTTGTTAGTATTTTGTGCCTGAAGTACGATTACTTTGTAATACGTGTCTACAGCCATGTTATTCGGGCCCACAGAATACCCACAGCTTCTGCAGGAGTTGGATCCTTGATAACAGATGATATTTGGACCTTGACGAATAACCGGAATATGTTTCGCACATCCGCGACATCTACAGAAATGGGCTCATCACTTAACCTACATGACAATAGTCATTCATTTCAATCAAAAGACGACGATTCTTATCCAACAAACATAGAAGACATCAAAAATACTCATCGTCACTCATATTATGGTACAACTCCAACGACGTCAGGTCTAGGCTCATCCATTGAAAAAATTCACTCAATCGACACACCAAAATCAAACGAATTACCGAACCACCTCTGGTATACCAGTATGAACCATGGATTTTCGTGGGCCAATGCGACTAAATCACCTCAAACCATTATACGTCAACTTAGACCTAATCATGATTGGGTGAAGACTGAAAAAATCTCCAGATTTAGCAGACAGCATACCATCATCCAATCACCAAATCACTCTAATGATGATATATGGACATCTAAAATTGTCGAATTAACAAACGGAGCAAACAGATATATGGAACAAAGGAATCAAAACCATATCCAGTATCAGACACGCAGGAGTTTTTCTACCGCAATTATAACTGATGTCGGAATCACACCAAGTAATTCGCAACAGAGCCTCGGCAGTACAGAGTTTTTGGTGAGTTGATCTTCAATACTACGGATCATTCGTACTTGCATACGAGCTTGAGCAAGTAAAGATGATTCTGTAATAAAATTTTTCTGGAATCCGATGAACAAAAATTCATTCACTAAATGAGTTCTGAAATGTATATGATCTCTAATAACAACAAATTTATAAATTAATCCTGATATATTGGTACTTTGTGAAACAATTGTATCACTAACAGTGTTATATAGAAACATCGGACTGCTTGAAGTAATGTTAGATGTGTGATATTTAATCACGTGACAATGATAATATAAGAAACTCATTTTTCATTTTAATAATTTTTGGAATGTCAACTTGAATAAAAATTGATGAAGTCATAGAGAAATCAGAAATCAGAAATTTGGTACATCGTCGATTTAATCGATTAAACTGGTATGAGTCCGGTAGTATAAGGATTTCAGCAGGTACCGGACCCCATGAAGTCAATATCTGACACAGATTAATTTACGTGAAAGCAAAAATGAAATAATGCCAATTGCTTAAGTTCTGACTGGAATCATTTCTAACAATGAACCAAATAATTATGAAGAAAAAACTTTATCTCAAATAAATAATGGTTTTTGGTAATATGATAAATATCTAAAGAATCATAATCATATATAGAGAAACTGGTCCGAGTATGGGCCATGTGTGTAATATGGGCCGTCCAGCTATAGATAAAAGTAGTACTCCCATCCGTGACTGAGGTACTCAACTCTTGTCTAGTATGGCGACCGATACTTGCCTTAAATGTAGATAGGTGAGAGATTTCTATTTTTGAAACAAATTCAAAGAGTATACTTTTCGCTTTTTCAATATTTTCACCGTAGGTAGTTAATCACGTTACATTACTGTTTCAATGATATCTTTTAATTAAATCTGTAGTAAGTGTAAGTTATGAGGTCAAAGATTACATGGCACAAGGTATTTATTAGTATTTTACACTTACAAAACTTTTATTTATATTTCACAGTAAGATATGTGGTCTTCGAAATATGGGCCTGAGTGTATTTAGACCACGGCCTATATTTTGAACATTTTTTCAGGGTCAAAAAATTACATAAATGGAAGGAAGAGATGGAATGAACAAGTGCAGCTTTTGACATTTTATAAACCTTATTTATCGTTTGATCAATGTAATCAAATTAAATGAATAACTGAGATATTCGAAAGATCCAATGTGTATCCTGACATTTAGCAAATACCTGATACTCTATAATATCAAACTCAATTAAAATACTTATTAGTCGGTATTCATTATAAAATATCAAATTAATTGTCTTCTGCTTCAACCTAAAATTATAACAGTCTATTGATGACAACCCAAAATACGGCAGTAGCCTTTTGTTTATTATACATTTATATACATAATATGAGTGTTATTTGAATTTTTCTGTCCAGTTTCAAAATGTTTGAATGGTGAAGAGCTCGCTGCATCATTGTGTAAGAGTAATAGACTACAAATCCCCACATAAATCGCTTTTTTTTAGACCATATCTATTGTGGTTGGCGTCAAGAAATCCAGGGTTTTGAGCTTCGTTATACATCTGTATTTTTTTGATTAGGCACTATAATTTTCAGTCGATTATGGGTACTTTTACTATATTCACTAAAAATCATTCCGCCGATCTGGACGTCAAATTGAATGATATACAATGAACGGATCGATCGTAATATTTTCCGTTACATATGTTATGCATATCACCATTTCAAGTTGATCATAACTTTCAGTAATACTCTTAGCGATAATGTATACAGCTTATTCATATTCGTTCCAGAATATGTGAAAAATCTGTTGTTTGAAGATGAAACAGTACCAATGCTTATACCACAATTTTTATTATTGTTTTCCTAAATGTCGCTTTTCAACACTTTTTAAAACATCAAGAGAATAAAAACATATTCATTATGTGAAAAATAACCACGGCAGTATCGTATATCTTATATTGTTTCATGCCACACGTGCGTAGAATCGGCTGATTCGCGCACTGTTTTGAGTCACAGAAGGGAGAAAAACGCTGAACTTACCTGAATTGAATTCATATTAATATAATTGTTAACCCCCCTCTGGTGCACTTATGACATAAAATAGTGTACACCACTCGGGCGACAAACAGTTTTGTATCGTGAAATACTAATCAATTATAGCAATATATAATTGTACGTTATAACATAATACTGATAAAGAAATTTCTCTTTTTACAACAATCTCATTTCATTGAAGTTACAGACATGACTATAAAATTATTTTGAATGATTAAATTTACGAGGAGCATAGATTTAACGGCAGTTTTACATCGGAGCTGTATTAGTTCAATAAGTACATACGATGTAGACAGTGCATAAAGACACCATATGTGATTTATAATGCAAATACACTGAATACAATTTTGAAGTCAACTGAATTGTTCAATAAATTCTGAAGCATGTATGCCATTACTATGTCACATAGAATATCACAATCAAATGAGATTTCCATAGTGTAGCCTTCTTTTAACCCTTTCAGATTGAAAAATTCGAATCTCTAAAGGTATGCTTGATGAACATTTTTCTAGAAAATCATGGAATTTTCCCTCAAATTTTATTATTACCAATATTTATAATACGAAAAACTTGAACATACCAACCTGGCATGTATCTGTTACTCATATAAAACAATGCAATTAATAGAAATATAGGAATCGCGCTTGTCAATGAGGTCATATATTGTTGTTAAAGTAGGTAGCGGTGAATATATTTGTAAGATAACATATGGGTATTTTCCTGATCGATCTATTGTTTTTATATATTTATTAAAACTAATATACAATGTAAATTACTGTTTTTTCGCTAACCTCACATTGTAAAAAATAGGTAAACATTGTAATGTAAGTATTCTCTCATTTTCATATATATATTTATATGATAAATATATTGTAAGACACGCAGTTGAATTTCTGAATCTTTTAATCTCCTACGCGAATTTTGATCATATTTATAGATAATTTATAAACTATATATATTGCACATAAAGTTTTCTGAAATTGGTGATAAAAGCCTCGGTGCTTAGAAGAAAATCGGAATTATTTTGCGAATTTTCACAGACATGTTATAAAATGAAAAATTCTGTAAAAATTGTAAAGTATCTGAAATGATTCTGCGTGAGTTTTCTTACACCTCATAATTGTTATGATTCTCAGTCTGATGTCAATCATAATCATATCATTGTTTATAATTGATTATTAGAATTCAAACTGAATAAATATACTTCTTCATTATCTTATTTACTGAAATCGTAATTAACTTGATAATAATCGAAATATTTATAGGGAATTGCATGATACTCTGCTCTGCATCTTTGGATTTTACCATCAAAAACAATTTGTGACTAACAGGGATAACTTTAATTTTGTCGTTAGGGGTATGTTAATACCACAATTTCAGGGTCCGAAAATAAGTTCAAGACCATACGTACATCACGACGTATAATGTAGTGAGTTGCGTTATTATCAAATTGATGTAATTGCATAGTCATATTGCATTGTAATGATGAATTAACTCAAATGCTCAGAACAACAATGCCTTAATATAATTGTTTATTATAAGTGGATTCGATATTATTATTAATGAGAATGAAAAGAAAAAAGAGAAACAAAGTAAAATATAACTGCACGCAGCTCACCTAACTCAGATATCTGTTGCATACTTTGATGTTATTTACATCTCCACTATAGTTTTTATTAATATCTATGTTATATTACTATTTTTACATGATCATTTTGTACGGTGGAATTCCTATATCCTCCTTGTTATAAAAATATAATTTCTCAAAACAGTAACGTATATATATCTACGGCGTTCGTTTATTCTATCAAGTCAAGAATCGGAAGGAATTCGAAAAGAAACGAAACTATAGAAGGAGAGATTTTCGTATTGTTTTTATTATGAATAATTTGAGGGGATTAATGGATAGTTTCGAACGAGTTTCGGATCCAAAACATCTAAATTACGCTTCGAACACTTTTACTGATTATACCCCAGCAAATAGTTCTCAAATTACCTATGAAAATATCGAAATTTTTGTAATGAATTGTCATGTTCACGATATCAATTATAGGAACTGGAAAAAAGTTTTACTTTATCCACGCCAGGAGAAAGTAGTCCGGTATGTTATCCACCATGCAGCCCACCCCCAGCACCAGCAGCTTATATATCCAGTATCAGAAGATCATCGCGCAGACTAGGTGGTGCAAGTGGTGGACTTTCACCTAGTCGGGATCCGGTTGGAAGACTACTTAGGTAAGCTCTTCTAGGTTATGTTGTAACTTCTCTCGCGCCGATTTTTAGAAATAATGTGCACTTGGCACAGAAAATGAAAATAACTAAAATTGTATAAAAAATGCTTCATTCAACAAAATTTTAACCTTTTATGGTGCCGATTAAGAATACACTTATAACAAAAGAATGATAATACTTGGATGAAGCTAGTGTTCTATTTCATTAAATTGATGAAAGTATTGTGTGAAGTAAATATTTAATCATTTCATATGAATATTCAATCATTCCACTACACAAAATGCTCTTTTCTTTATACAAAGTTGATGTTGATAAGCGGGACTTTCGCTGAATGAAGTATTTTCTATTTGATTCTAGTTTTTTCATCTTTCACTCAACATTTCTATTATGTTATGATGCAATTTTACTTTTCACACGCATTCATTTATGTTATTAACACAGAAATCAAAACATGCAGTTTTAACTAATATTCAAAATTTATTTGGAAAATCGCCTCGTATGAGAGTCGCACCTAGTTCCTTCCGATGATGTCATGTCATTGCCACGGACCTATAGTTTCTTGCCCATTCGATCTTTTTGAGTTTTCTACTCCAATATCAGCTTTTTTTTTTTCAAACCAAAACCAATTTATACAGAATATTAATTATTTCAACCCAAAAAATACGATATCCGAATATTTTGAAAAATTTTATACATTTCAAAATGTCAATTTTGTTTCGGATAAGGAACACATTTTTGAAATTTCGTTCATATAATGTTGAAAAAATGTAGGGAACCTAAAAAATGCAAGTGTTAAGATTTTTTTGTTCAACTAAGAATTATAACGAAAAGAACGCGTAAAAATGACGTAACCCGAATCTTTTTGTCCTATTCATCCATCTTTATTCATCATTTATATATCAATCATATCAAGATGATAAGAAAACGATTGCCAATTGAATGATTACTTTCAAGTTGCGACGAATGAAAACATTGAAAAAATCGTTTATCTATAAAAATAGCGGATTTTAATGTCACTATGGCCAATGATACTTCAATTGGTAGAGTGAACAGTCGGCAAAGTTACACAAAAACATTGTCATTGAATGCATGGTGTTCTGGTTAATAACAAAGATAGTAACGATAGTACTCAGAATACTTTCGTAGTTTTTGATATAGCCAAAAGGCATGTAACTGATAATACTACCACTTTTTATAAACCGAGCTGTGCACATGCTTAATTGTATAGTTTTTTGTTCACTTCATGATAAATATATCAATGAGCTTTTTTAGAAATTCGACTTATTTTCCTATTAATTAATAACGTTTCTCCATTTATTATTTAAGCCTATCGACATTCGGATATGCCAGACGAATGATTTTTATATTCTTCATTTTCATATTTTACATATTATAAATAACTCACGGAGATTTTTGCATGCATTTGAGCCGGTTCCAAATTCTGCAGAATGACATTTACCAAGTGCTTACTACACTAATCAAAATGTCGCCGACCAGACCGATAGTGGTTTAGTATTCCACCCCACTTTGAAGGTAATCATTGAATTGGCGATCGCGTTCCAATCAAGTGCATCAGTTTTTGTACTTCTGTTCGTTCATAGCTATAAGTGGAACAAAAAACCAAATATTAGTATTTTTTAAATGCTCCACATTTTCTCACTTCATGAGACAGAATTTCACATTAATGAACGCAATTCTTTTTTCTCTAGTAGTTGTACATTTCCAGTCAAGTATTAATCGTATCAATAAAGAGTTATTGAACGAGAAAATTATTGTTTTGTAGTAAATAGAAGTTCAATTATTTCAATCACAAAGTACTTATTTGACAAAATAAGAACATGAGATACGTTATATTCAACGCAATCACTCGAATTTCAAATAAAAGCATTTAGTTGGCCTTGACATTTTTTTTTATCAGAGACATTACGGTTTCGATCAAACCCATATCAGTTCAAAAATTTTCTTGTGTTTACCCATTCATCTTTTCTACATCCGATTCCCATCAAAAAATAATCACTGTATGCATTCGTATTTGAAAATCGAAAGTAATAAACAAAAATATATTTGGTTTTATTCAGATATTTGAAGACATTCTACAGAGAACTGGCAACGAGAGATCCTCGACATCTTCCGCCATGGACATCATCTGTCCCGGCTGGTACTCTTTGTCCAGCACATTTTCAGCCTCATTTACAGCTTGTTCAAAAAAACGATCAAGAATGTCGAATGGAAACAATCAAAATCGATAAAATATTTTCATCAGTGAGGGTATGAATAAAAATTTTCTGTAATTAATCCCCCTCCAAAATGATATCATGTATTCACAATACAGATATAATAGGTGGCACTGATGAAATCATTTTCGCATTGGATACAAATGAAATTATATTCATGCATTAAAATCCTCAAATAACCCTTGAAACACAATTAAGAGTGTCACAACATATAGTCTAATAATTATTGTGATATCATGTCATTAGGTGACAATTATTTAGCTTGCGTCATTGAAATTAACCACCCCTCATCTTGTATAAGTTCTCCTTATATTAGCTTGTCAAATATCTCCCTTCCGCTTTTTTGCTCTTTATTCAATGCTTTATAAAAAGTGTTACAGTGATCGGATTTAGTTCAAATATGCGCCGTTTTGTTCGATAATATGTTTCCATCTAGACGGCAACTTCATAATACCTCCCTCGTAGAAGCCCCCCTCCATATTTGCGAAGAACTCGGACAGCCACTTTTCACAAGCCTCTTTTGAGTTCAACTTTACACCACCAAGGGCATTCGCCATGGACAGGAACAGGTGATAATCACTTGGCGCTATGTCCGGGCTATATGGTGGATGCGATAAAACCTCCCACCCGAGCTCCCGTAGCTTCTGACGACTCATCAACGAAGTGTGTGGTCTGGCGTTGTCCTGGTGGAACACTACACCCTTCCTGTTGGCCAATTCTGGACGCTTCTGGTCGATCGCCTGCTTCAAGCGGTCCAGTTGTTCGCAGTAGATGGTAGAATTGAGCGTCTGGCCATATGGGAGCAGCTCATAGTGGATGATTCCCTTCCAATTCCACCAAACACACAGTAAAACCTTCCTGGCCGTCAATCCCGGCTTGGCCACTGTTTGGGACGATTCACCGGCCTTCGGCCACGACCGTTTTCGCTTGATATTGTCGTATGTGATCCATTTTTCGTCGCCAGTCACCATCCGCTTCAAGAATAGGTCGAGTTCGTTCTGTTTCAGCAGCATATCGCAGGCGTTGATTCGGTCCAGAAGGTTTTTTTGCGTCAAATCATGCGGCACCCAAACATCAAGCTTTTTTTTTGTATCCAGCCTTCAGCAGATGGTTTAAAATGGTTTGGTGACTAACTCCCATCTCCTGGGTGATATCACGAGATGCCACATGCCAGTCTAACTCGATGTATTCCATGATTTGATCGGTATTTGTCGTCACAGGTCTTCCGCCGGCTGGCTTATCCATGGTGTCGTTTTCACCGGCTCTGAATCGTCGAAACCATTCCTCCGCGGTTCGAAGTGATAGAGTACCATCCCCCAAAACACCTTTGATCTCACGGAACGTTTCTCTAGCGGATTTGCCTTTAACAAAGGAAAACTTTAAAATAGCGCGAATTTCGGCGTTAGTGAACTCCATGTTTACACGTCTATAACTGTTGAACGCAATATCCAAACTAATCATGC